>JBBYHK010000018.1:3077662-3090007 GCA_038382065.1 Adansonia grandidieri | reverse complement strand
GGATACGTTACACATCTCATCTAAAGAAGTAAGCATGATGTATTAATCACATGTTAAATAAAAAATAAAATATTTTTAAATATATAAACGAATCGTTGTATATCTTATCAAATATATTTTTTGAGAAGAGATTAAAAACACGTGTCACGTGCAGTGCTTTCCAAACTCCTCACTAATATCCCATCAGACAAACTTTTTAAAAAGAAAGTAATGAATTAATGACACGTGCAGGTACTTTCCAAACTCTTCGCTATGAAGCAATGGAAAGAAAAAGAAAAAAGGGCCCTCATAGGACCACACTGAGGACCGGTTGAATCCGAATGGAACCTTGGGGAGCCTCTAAGGCCCTACTGACATAGGCTCTAGTCAACCAACTTGTAGCGTGTAGATCACTTGCTTTTTAAAGAGAGTAATTAGAGATGATTTAAAATTAGATATTTATATTTTTTTATAATATTTAAATTCAAATTCATATAATTATTATAAATTTTAAATTTATTTATCATTTATATTAAATTTATAAATAATTATTTAATTTTAAATTAAATAATATCATTATTTAAATATCTAAATTTATTAAAAATTAAAAATTCAATAAATAATTAATCTTGAAATGAAAGTTTGTTTTTTTAATGAATATAAATTTTTGTATTTTATAACAAACAAATTTAAATATCAAAATTTATTATTTATAAAAATAATATAAATTTAAAAAACAAATATAAAATATTTAAATTTATTATTAATAAAAATAATATAAATTCAAATAATAAATATACGAAAATTTATAAATATATTTATTTTAAATCGGTTACAAATAATAATTATATTATTTAAAACTACATCAGCTCCACGTCTATAAAAAAAAAAATTAAATAATTAAGAATGTCGTAATCCGCATAATTTTTTATCATTCGTATGCTAACCCAATAAAACTACTCTCACCGGTCAGTCACCACCATTTTTACTGTGCTTTTATTTTTCCATTTCTCTTCCAACTCCCCAGTCACAGTCCCAGTAGGGCCCGGTTCGGGTCGCTGGAATCGAATCGTTGTGTGTGTTGCTTTCTTTGCTTTCAAAGTATCAGCAACATTTCCAATCTCAAAAAATGGAGTCTCCACAACCCCAACAACAACAACAGCCCAAGAAGAGAGGCCGAAAACCAAAGCCGAAGGACGAGAAAGAACAGCAGCAACACCAGCAAAGCGCTGGTAAAATGAAAGAAGGAAAGAAATCCCAGCAACCAAGCGTTGATGACAAGTACACTCAGTGGAAATCTTTGGTCCCTGTCCTCTATGACTGGCTTGCTAATCACAATCTCGTCTGGCCCTCTCTCTCTTGCCGGTATTTCCCTTTAAACCCTTTTTAGGATTTGTGGTTTTTTGATCTGTTTCGTTGCAAACTCTTCGGTTTTTGATCTGTTTCTATAAAAAAAAAATGTTATTTTTGCGTTTAGGGTTTATTTGGGTTTTTATGTTTGTTTCTAGAAACCTTAAAATTTTGAATCCTAAACCCTAGTTGACTCTTGCTGAGCTGCTGATCTGTTTCTATCTCTTGAATCCTGTAATTATTCATCTTTAAATGTGAGATGATTGGCATTAACTGTTTGTAGTTGTTGAAACAATGGAGAGAGTTTTTCTTTGCTTCAATTTTGTGTTAGAATGTTGCCAATTTAGCCTCTTTTTCCCCCCATATTTATTGATGATTGTTTAATTTGGTTTTGAACAGCTGGGGACCACAGCTTGAGCAAGCTACGTACAAGAATCGCCAGCGTCTTTACCTCTCTGAACAGGCAAGTGTAGTTCCTTCTTAGGGGTTTTTTTCTTGTACTTTTAACAGGGCTTGGATATAATTGGAAAGCTGAATGGAAGGACTCTCTTTTTTTCAGTGTTTGTTGGTTGCTTGATGTTTCAGTTTTACATAACAAAAAATGCTCTTTCTGGAATCTTAATTTATTAACAGCAACGGATGTATCAAGCTTAATACTCTCTTGAGTCAATGGAATTTACAGGAAAACTTGGTAGAATAAGAATGATAAGTTTGTGGTTAAATTATTTTACTTAACATCATTCTCTGTCATCTATTTTGACACATTTTCTTTTGGTTATTGTCTTATGTTATAATGCCAGACTGATGGTAGTGTTCCAAATACTCTTGTGATTGCGAATTGTGAAGTTGTCAAACCTAGGGTTGCTGCTGCTGAGCACATATCTCAGGTAACTCATTTCCATATTATCTATTTACTTGTTCTGCAGTTCAATACGTATGCATGCAGCTTTCTTCTCTTTATTCACACGAGTGCTTCATATCTTTCAGTTTAATGAAGAAGCACGCTCACCATTTGTGAAGAAATACAAGACCATTATACATCCTGGAGAGGTATGGATCTTGCGCATGCTAGAAAAATAAATGTGTTTATATGAAAGTTGTGTGCTGACATATCCACCAAAATGAGATTCTATTTGATTGGACTGTGCAATTCTTCCTTTTGAGATGTGGCGCTAAAATATAACCCATGCTTTGATGTATGACATCAGTGGGAGATAGATGGTCTGCTTACTTAAATCCCTTTTTTACTTCTATAACCTTAATTTTTAGGATGTTCATTTTATCCTTTTTCATTTTTTTTTGTTGTTTTTTTTTTTTTTTTCTTTTTTGGGTGACTGCCAACACTATCTTGCAGGTAAACAGAATCAGGGAACTTCCACAGAACTCTAAGATTGTGGCCACTCACACTGATAGTCCAGATGTAAGACTCTTGTTATTTCTGTGTTGTTAAATTATACGGAGCCAATATTTTTGTCATGTTTTCTTTCTAGGATAGATGTTAAGTCTGCCTGACATGTGACTTGATGAAATTTAGGTTCTTATCTGGGATGTTGAAGCTCAACCTAACCGTCATGCTGTTCTTGGAGCAACAAATTCTCGCCCAGATTTGGTATGATGTTTCAAAATTTCAGTTATATTTTTAGTAAAAGCTATACGTATGTACTATTTTTATGTGTTCTTTGTACCCAGGAGGGGGTAAATGAACTGTTTTTCACTGATTGCCTTTTCCACCCCTCTTTTTGGCAGATTTTGACTGGACATCAAGATAATGCAGAATTTGCTCTTGCAATGTGCCCCACTGAACCCTATGTGCTCTCTGGAGGTTTGCATGTTTCATCATTCAATTAACTGTATTAGTGCTTGAATTTAATGCTTGTATTGATATATTGAGTACTGATCTCTATGATATGATATATGAGATGCTGTGAATTCATTATCTTCCTATTACAGAGTGGTAATGAAGTTAAAAATTATTTAATTTAAAATCTGAATATGCTGATAAGCGGTATGATATGTTCGAAATAACTTCATTATCATTTAGAAATTTATTATCAGATTGTGCTTTATGGTATGTCTTATTTTTTTCTAGTGCATAACTGCATAACTTAAATTGAGGTCATGTCCTGATAACAGTTGTTTCAACTCCTGAAGGGGATTATTATTATTGTACTTTTTAAAAAAAAAAAAAAAAATTTGGTTCAATAAAATTGAACTTCATTTCATGTGATGGGGTTTTATTCTAAATGAGAGACTTTTATGACAGGGAAGGACAAATCAGTGGTTTTGTGGAGCATCCAGGACCACATAACAACAGCATCTGGTGGATCGATCATCAAACAGAACAAGCCTGGGGAAGGTAATGATAAAGCTGAAGACGGGCCTTCTGTAGGTCCTCGTGGTATCTTCTGTGGGCATGAGGATACAGTTGAAGATGTCGCATTCTGTCCATCCAGGTAGCTCTTTTCTCTTGGGATGAAATCTAAATGCATGCAATTCTTTGTTTTTAGTTCTTCTTGAGTTCACTTCATAAACTTTTAGTGAAAAGGAGAGTTTATTCAAATGGCTTTTTTGTTATTTTCTTTTCCACTGTAGTAATGGCTTTTGAATTGGTGCTTTTAATGATGTTCATATGGTCTCAAATTTTTGACAAATTTATTTTTTTTTTTTATATTGATGAAGTGCGCAGGAGTTTTGTAGCGTAGGTGATGATTCCTGCCTCATATTCTGGGATGCACGAGTTGGCACTAGCCCAACTGTCAAGGTAAATTTCCTCTTAGTAATTCTTTTTTTTTTTCTCCTATTAATACCCTTTTCCCCTTTAAATCCCTGCTTTTTCATTTTCAATTACTTTGGATGGAAAAAAAAAAAAAAAAAAAACTAAATACATCCACGGAAAGAAAGTTTAAAGAGTAGATGTAAGCCGAATGATAAGGATCTTCAGTAGTCATGTTGATATTTGTACCTGTTAATTTGAATCCAGCTTGGCTTTTGAGTGAAATCTGAAAAGTGATCTATAGTTGAGAGGATGATGTGTGTGATTTGAGCTATTCAACAAAGTAGCACCATTTTTTTGCCTTCTTTTTCCTCGTTTATAAGGGTAGGGCTGTAATGTCATGCCATTTCTTCAAATCCTTTGCACAAACTTGTTGAAAGTTTGGTTGGTTGTTTTTGTGATTCTAGTTATACATTGCTGTTTCTTTTGTCTGGGACTTCATTCTTTTGACAGTTATCTGTATCAAATCATTTTTGAGAGGATGTGGTTTGATAACTGAAAGCCAACCATTTAGCTTCTATCTCTACTCTGTATTCCTCTAGGGTGAATTAGTCAAAGCTTCATTTTTCTCTTTATGAACTTGTTAATATCTGCTTGTATGTAATTTTGAAATTTTAAATATGCTGATGCTTCTGAAGATATAAGCTAATTGTCAGTTTCTTGTTGACAGGTTGAAAAGGCACATAATGCTGATCTTCATTGTGTTGATTGGAACCCCCACGATGAGAATCTTGTTTTGACCGGGTATGTTTCCATCCATGTTTGTTTTAGTTTTGCACATTCCTTTTGCCATCAAAACATGTTGCTGTATGAATGTGGCAGTGCTTCTTCATGTTTTACAATGATAGGTAAACAGTAAATCTTCATTTGTCTTCTTTTGTTGATCTCTCAGGTCGGCAGATAATACTGTTCGTATGTTTGATCGAAGAAATCTTACTTCTAATGGAGTTGGATCACCCGTATATCAATTTGAGGGTCATAGAGCTGCTGTTCTTTGTGTGCAGGTGTAAAAAACTTGGTCATTTCTATATGCTTTATTTCCTATTTTATTACAAATATGATGATAAGTGTTAACATGTAACTTCTCTGACCAAATTTATATTTCTCATGGTGCAGTGGTCTCCAGATAAGTCATCCGTATTTGGTAGTTCTGCTGAGGATGGGCTTTTAAACATTTGGGATTATGACAAGGTGTGATTGCTTGATCTATTTCCAGTTATTGCCTTTGCATACAAGATACCTATGTTGCTCCAAATGTAAAATTTTTTTTTTGAAGTATCCATGTCTATCTCCCATGTCCAAGACAATTTCGGACATGGTATGGGAATGTAACTCTCCAAATACATGGAAGAACTTGGAAAAAATTGAATGTATCCGTGTTGAGCGCATACTTGTATCCGACATTCATATCTGAGTCCGAGTAACTTAGCAAGATACATCGTGCATGCATGTGCCACGGATGACACACTTGGCCATGCGTATTTTTTGAACCGTGTGGAATTTGTATGCAGCCCATCCATATTTTAAGTTTGTTAAAAGAGGATGTGGTTTGGGATTTGAAATTTTTGGTTCATATCTTTCTAGGATTGGAATATTTTTGTAAAAAATGATGCCATGAAGAAGAGTACCAAGTTCTTCGCCCTCATCAATTTAGCCCTGTTGCAATATCTGTGTTACCACTCTCAATAATTCGAAAGTTAATCAGTGAAAGAAGATATTAAGTAATAGCAAATCGCAAAGCACTTAGCGGGCGTTTGGTTGTTAGTCACCTTATTTTCTCTTTCTCTCGAGTTTTTTACTTTTCTTTTGTATAATTATTTTTGTAAAACATAGCTAAAGGTTTTGCCTTGCCTTCCTTAGTGGGAGAAAATATTACCCTTACCTTCCAAAGGCCACTTAAGACACGTTGCCTATTTGGCCTGTCATAACTGTACTTGCTACTGCTGACAGTGGTTGGTTTTACTTGCTTGTCCCTATCGCAGGTTGGCAAAAAGGTGGAACGCACTTCGAAATCTCCTAGTACTCCTGCAGGACTCTTTTTCCAGCATGCTGGGCACAGGTTTGTAATTGTTTTTCAGTTTGTGTATGGCATGTTTTTGGACTTTCGTTTTGAGCCACATCATCCATGTCTTAATCTCAATATGAATTTCACATTCTTTCCTCTCTCTCTCTCTCTTTTAATTTTTAATTTTTCCTTTTTATTTTCTTATGGTGGTATCTCTATTGATTTGAACTTGCACCAATAAACTGGATTAGTTAATGATCTTCGCTGCATACAACTACTAGTACACTTTGTCTCTCCAATTCTTTATTCTTCTTGAAGTACTCGTGTCCGACGCATTTTAGGATAAAGATATGGGGATGTGACACTCCAAATACGTGGAAAAACTTAAAAAAATTGATCATACCTGTATTGGACACATGCCAGTAACTGACACTTGCACCCCGAGTTTAGTACCATAGCAACTATATAGTCAACTTGTATTTCTTAAATTTGCGTATGTAGAAAAGCTTTAATGCCTTATCTTTTATCTATCGATGTTCTGTAGAGTCCTCGAGGAAAATTTTAATGTTCCACTGAATAGAGAGGTTTATACTTTGACAACATTGTCCTTCATGAAGTTTCTTTGATTCAAGGAAAGAAAAAAAGTGGCTACAATAATGCAATTGCCAAGCTAATTTGAGATGCCATAAGACTCAATCTTGAGGCACGTCTGAATCATGCTCAAAATTTTTTGGTTTCACCGGTGGAATATAAAGACTTAAGTTTTCATCCACCTTGTGCGAACAAGTTCCTTAAGTTCATTGAATACCATATACTTTATTGTTCCTGCGCAGAATTTGGTCTTTCCCTAATATATGTTTGAGTTCAAAATTATGCAACACTTCAACATTTTGTTTTGACAGTTATTTTTAATTTGAGTTTACTCGATTTTCATAACCTTTTCAATCGTTTTTAATTTTTATACAGGGACAAAGTCGTTGACTTCCATTGGAATGCTTCTGATCCGTGGACTGTTGTTAGTGTGTCCGATGACTGTGATTCCACTGGTGGAGGAGGGACATTGCAGGTATAATAAATTGCTAGTTTAACATGGAAATGTTTGTGTCATAAAATGTTGCTTTTATGGTTATGATAGTTTGAATCATGGGTACTGCTGACAGTAAATGCTTATATCAAAAACCTATGTTACTTTTACTCTTTATTCTTTTAAAAGTACCTTTGTCTGACACATTTCCGGACATGGGAATGGGGATATGACCCTCTAAGGATTTTCTGAATGCATGAAAAAGAACTTTAAAAAAAAATTGAGCATACTTGTGTGAGACACATACTTTTAGCTAACACTTATACCTGAGTCCGAGTAACATGGTCAGAAACAGCTTGTAATGATGTTCTTTCACAGTTGGTATGAAGTTTCCTCCAATTTGATTGGATTGATATTTTGAGAGAGCTTTATTCTTACATATTGGCTTCAACGGCCCTACTGCCCATGAATTGTTCCTTCTTTACTTTCCTTCTCCTTCGTTCTAAGTGTTTGTTTTCTTTCAAGAAAAGAAATGCATTAAATTTGGATGAAATCACAATTATCAATATGGTAAACGATATTGATCCACAGATATGGCGCATGAGTGATCTGATCTACCGGCCAGAGGAGGAGGTCTTAGCCGAGCTTGAGAAATTCAAGTCCCATGTCATTTCATGCGCATCAAAGCCATGAGGGACGAGACCGGAAGGAAGAAAGCCAGAATATTTCATGGTTGACTGGTAAGAAATCTCTCCAGTAGCTTATTAATGTGGACTAAGAAGTTTGAAGAAATTGGGATAGGATGGCCATTGTAGGCTTATTGTCAGTGATTGTAGATTTTCAGATATTGAGGCTTTTTTAGACAGATTTTTACCATTTTATTTTGCGAGTGTTACACTGATTATTTTGAACTGTTAAAAAGGGAATGAACCCTTTAAATTCTTATCATGGGATCCAATGCTTTGTGGTTGAAATGTTGAATGAAATGTATTTGACTTGGTACTAGGTTCAATTTTTTTCACGTACAATAATTTTTATATAAAAAAGTTTTAAACCGGATTTTTACTGTTTCAACTGATTTTTCGCCGGTTTATAAATTTTTGGTTTTATGAAATGTATCGGACCATATAAGTTATCAATTTTTTATTCAATCAATTTAGAGGTGCTCATGCCAAGGTAGGTCACGACTTGATTTTTTTTTTTTTTAATTTCTTTTTTAGGCTCAAATTATTGTTCAAAAAATATTGAAATATTAAGAAAATCATTCTTTATGTATATTTTTATAGTAAAATTTATTTTAATTTATTAATTAAATAGTAATTTGAGCTAGATTGATTTGAATAAAAAAGGTAATATCTATATTAGGCCCACTTTGAATTGGATATGGTGTATTTGGAGATGCGAATTGGGATTGACTCTTCATATATATATATATATATATATATTTAAAAATTGAATATATTTGTATGGAATGTATATTTTTATCCGATATCTATATTCGAATTTGAGTAACTTAGCAAATCTCGTATTATACCTTCGCTTAAATCCAAAGAAGCAAGGCTTTTGCTTTATGCGGATTATACTATTTTGAGGCTTAATATGCCATTTAGCCCTTGTATTATTATTTGATTTAAAATTTGGTACAAAAAATTTTATAATTTGATATCTAAATTTTGCTTTTATTATACATGTTGATTCAAACCTTAACGATGTTAATGTGATATCTTTTGGACCAATAATATTGTGACCCGTGGTATTTGTTCATATGTCAGTAATGTCACGTTAGCATTAAGAAACAATTTTTATTTTTAAATTTAAATTTAAAAAAAATGTAGATGTAGCATTGTTGACGTGTTTTTATAATTTATAAAAATTATAAATATTTAAATATTTTCATGTTATAAATATATTTGATTTTTTTTTTGTAAATTTATCAAATTAGTGTAATAAGTTAAGTCACATCAAATTTAATTACACTATATATAGAGATAGACGGGTAATAAATTAAATTGATCACCATTTTTAATAGTGTAGTGTTGTCACTATAATTTTAATTTAATTAAAATAATTAGAAATTAAAAAAAATAATGTATTTGTTATCTTCTCATAAAATAATAATAATAATAGTAATAATAATAATATTATTATTATTATTATTAACAATATAATAAAAAATTGTAGTTATCCCAAAATAAATGATAAATTTAAATCGTCATTTAAATAAAATAAAATCTTATTTAAAAAAAAAAAAGAAAATGAGAAGAATTTAAGGCAAGTATTCTTACGAAGAATTTTAAAAAAGTACAATGTAATAATAATTATTAAAAAGAGGTGAAAGAAAAAATAATTTAAAAAAATAATTATTAAAATTATTAATAAAGAGATTGAAATTATTTTTTTTTGCCTCCACTTTCATCTCATCTTTGGCTACCTTTCTCTAGCATCAATTTACTGGGGGTTCGGTTCCCTACCCAAGGAACCGAGGCCCACTAAAATTTATAAATTATATATATTAAATAAATTATAATGGCAAGTATTCTTACGAAGAATTTTAAAAAAGTACAATGTAATAATAATTATTAAAAAGAGGTGAAAGAAAAAAATAATTTAAAAAAATAATTATTAAAATTATTAATAAAGAGATTGAAATTTTTTTTTTTACCTCCACTTTCATCTCATCTTTAGCTACCTTTCTCTAGCATCAATTTACTGGGGGTTCGGTTCCCTACCCAAGGAACCAAGGCCCATTAAAATTTATAAATTATATATATTAAATAAATTATAATATATATAAATTATATATACTAAAAATAATATTTAAAGATAATAAAAGATTAAAAATATTTTATATTAAATCTTAAATTAAAAAATATATCAAACCCTAAATTATGAAATAATTTTGAACTATATTAAACCTCGAATTACTAATAATAAAAATAAAAATAGTTAAAATCAAATATCAAATTATTATATAAAAATAAAAATTATGTTAATTAAAAAATAATAAAAATTAAAAATATTTTATATATTATTATATAATACATACTATATATTATATATAAAATACTATATATATATATATATATATATATATATATATATATGGGGGAGGGGAACCGACCCCCACCCCATACTATATATAGTATGGGGGAGCCAGTTCCTTGCAAGGTAACTGACTCCCTCCTTTTTATATTATATATAATATATATCATATGAAATATATCTTATATGAAATTTCGAATTATTATATAAAAATAATATATTTATATTAAATCTCAAATTACAATATAAAAATAATAATTAGATGTATGATTTATCATAATTAAATGTACGACTCATCATAACTAGATGTACAAATGACTATAACTAAATATATAACTTATCATACTAAATGCATGACTCATTGTATCTAAATGTATAGATAAGTATAACGAATTTAAAAAAATAAAATAGACTGATAGTTATTAAAAAAAAGAGTGAAATCAAAAAAATAATTATTAAAATTATTAAAAAAATTATAATTATCCTTTCACTTCTAATTTTATTCCTTTGTCTACTGTTGGCTCTTCTCTGCTTCTGCTTTGCTGTTGCTCTTCCCACTGTAGAGAAGAGCAACAGTAGAGAAAAGTCAACTTTAAATAAAAAAAATAAAATTAAGAATAAAAAGATAATTATAATTTTTTATTAATAATTTTAATAATTATTTTTTTAAAAATTATTTTTTTATTTCATTTTTTTTAATAATTATTAATCGTTTTACTTTTTCAAAATTCTTCCGGATTCTTTGGAAGTGTATTTATTTATGTGCGTAAAAGTTTATTATTATTATTATTTATTATTACTTATTTTTCTTTTTTTTTCAATTATTTATTTTCTCTTTAATTGTAATTATTAATTATATATTCTCCGTTCATAATAAACATGTTCATGGGTTAGAAAGTAATCAAAAAATTTTTTAATTCCCTTTGCATGGCATAAAATTATTAAAATATTATTTTTATACTAATATTTATATATTTAATAATAAATTTTAAATAAAAACTTTTATTATTAAATAGTACTTCGAACCTCATCTAAATTTATAAACACCTTATCTAATGTCTAAATCAAGTTATACATTCAATCCTTGAACATGTCTTATTTACAAACTGTTTTATTCATTTTAGTGAAGCATTTTCTTTTTTGATAATCAAACAGTGAAAATTCTCATTTTTAAGCAAAGAGTACCAACTGTTTTTGTTATAAGCGTAGTGTATTCGAATGCCTTTGTTTCTCTTTTCCTTCAATCAATCTATATTCGGTCGAGGCTTAAGAATTTTTATATGGCAAAGTCATTTAATATCCGTCGTCTTTTATTAATTTCACGTGTGTAATTTTGAAGAATTCTTAAAATCAGCCAAAGAATGACATAGGGTCACAGCTTAATTTAGTAATTCATATATCTATATTATATTCATATACTTATTATATCATAATCGTATTTAAAATATTTTATATTTATATAAATTTTAATACGATAATAATTTATATTATATAAATTTTAAAATATTTATATATTCATATTATATTATATTTTAATTATTTTTATATCATATTAATATAATCGTGTTTAACAACCCAATCACGTCTTTTTTTCTCTTTACAAGACAAATAAGTAGAGCCATTGATGTCCATGGGACGAGTGCTTAGGCGACATGAAAGTTTAACTTCTGTCTTTTTTTTTTTTTTTTTTCTTACCTCGGTTGATTAGAGTTGTAATCATGGTGAGCTTTTGCAACACTGATTCTCTTAACAAGTTTGTCAAGAGATTTAAATAACAATTATAATATTATATTATAATATTATTTTATAATTTTAATTTTTTTCGTCATCGATATTTAGGATTAATCTTTTTGAAAATTCTATAATCGTTCAAAGCTCGACCAATGCAAGTTCCACCACTCAAATGGGTGGAACTCGAAACACCATTGCAAAAGAGCTGTAAATTTGTTGTTTTTCAGATGTAGTAATTAGCGTGCTCACAGCACTAATTTTTTATTTTGGGACATGACGAGGGCTTTTTAAGGCTATAAAAAAAGAGTTCAGGGAAAGGGTTTCTTCGGTAGCTAAAGAGTGCTTGTAAATAATGTTAATAGTTTAAAATGTTCGGTAGATAATTATTTTAAAAAAATTAAGTTTATAGAATATATAATTATTTATAATTAATTATGTTAT
>JBBYHK010000018.1:3037621-3051417 GCA_038382065.1 Adansonia grandidieri | reverse complement strand
ACATTCATTGGGCCTATTGATATCCAACAAAATCAACTTTGAAGTCAATATCATTATTCAAAATAATATTGAGACGTGTTAATATACCATTTGTCCTTTGTAATATAAGTCAATTCATAATTTGGTACCTAAGGAAAAAAATTCACAATTTGATACCTGACTTATACTTCCATTGTACACATTAGTCCAAGACCTTAACGGCGTTGACATGGCAATTTTTTGATGAATAGAATTACAACATATGGCATTTTGATGTTTCAGCAATGCCATGTCAGCAATTAAAAAAATTTTTATTTTTATTTATTTTAAAAAAATTTTCAAAAATGCTGATGTGTAAGCAATGCCACATGTCATAATTCTATTAGTTAGGAAAATATCACGTCAGCACCATTAAGCTTTAGACTAACGGGTATAATGAAAGTATAGTTTAGGTATCAAAGTGTAAATTTTTTTTTAGATATTAAATTATGAATCGAGTTTAATATATGAGCCAAATGATATATTAATCTTATTGAAAAATTAAAAAATTATTTTTATATTAATATTTATAATTAAACTTAAGTAAAATATATTTTATTATATAAGTCCTAATTCAAATTGAATTAACTCAAATTTAATTACACATAAACTGATCATAACAAGCTTAATCATAGCATTCTAACTTCAATGGGAGAATAATGAAATTTATTTTGGAACCCAGAAGGATAACAGTGCCAATAAGGCCTTCATGATAAAGAGCAGACCTTAAAACTTAAGGTTTCAAATTTAAATTTTATGATGTATGAGATTGATCAAATTTTATATTTATAAAATTATATTTTAATTAATTAATTAATTAATTTAAGTATTAATCAATCCTTATATATAAATAATTATGATTAAAACTTGCCTAGCTATTAATTTTTTTAAAAAAAAAAACGAAAACAAGAGGATAATCTTGAATGCACAATGGATCAGTGACACAGAGAGAGAGAGAGAGAGAGTTGTAATAAATGCTTTTACAGACTACGGCTTTTTTTTTAAGGTGAGAGAGAGAGAGAGGTATCATTGCGTATTCATGTTCGTGTGATAGATTTTGAACAATACTAATGGCGTATGTGGTAAAAACATGTAAAGGACACAAATTAGTTAAAATTCCACAACAGTCAAAATCTTGTGTATTTAACCAACAATAACTAATCCCTGTCTCATATGTAGCTTTTCGCAGCCAGCTTTTTCCCAAGTGATGTTCCTTTCTTCCCTCAGCTTTTCTTCATATATATATATATATATGTGTGTGTGTGTGTGTGTGTGTATATATATATAAAATACATTGTGGACTGGCTTTCTCAGGGCAATTGCTCTACATCGTTAAATTAATAATTAGTTTAATTAATTATTTTCGAATTTTTCCTTAAGTTTTTATGGCTTCAAATGATATCTGGGCCAGCTGCTCTATCTAAAGGTTTCCTAAGTAAAAGAGGAAAGTGTGTATATATAGTTAAAAAGGCAATGCTATAAGGAGTTA
This sequence comes from Adansonia grandidieri, assembly GCA_038382065.1. Lineage (NCBI taxonomy): Eukaryota > Viridiplantae > Streptophyta > Magnoliopsida > Malvales > Malvaceae > Adansonia > Adansonia grandidieri. The sequence continues at coordinate 3,049,910 of JBBYHK010000018.1, read as the reverse complement.
TATGAACATGAGTCAGCAGTGAAAGAACATGCATTAATTCTAAGATGCATGATGATGGCAATTGGCAAAGCTGTGGGGTGCTGCATTTGTCTCTTGCCTGCACAAAGCATTCAATGCTTTTTGGCAAGACTAAGGTGGTGAAGAATTAATTGAGATATATCATCATCAATATATATATATATATAAAGAAAATTATGGCCCTTCTCTTATAGTATTATCAAATTTATATATACACCCATTCTCCACTATACCTTGTATATACCTAATTATAGAAAGATATATTACTGTATATATATATATATATATATATATCTTCAGATATAACGCTCCTTGTAGTCTCTGACTGTATCATGGATCATCTTCAGTACTTTTTTTTTTTTTTCAGTTAATGAATAAGGGAATTCCTAATAAGGAAACTACAAAGCAAAAGGCTAAAAAGAAGCAAAATTTCAGATAAAATGGGCTTTGCACAGTAAATTACTAAAGGAAAAGGCTTAATTACTTCCATCCTATGGTTCACCATAATGCTAATTTTGCAGTTTAATAAAGAAATTAACTTATAATTTCATAAAGTCATATACGATGGATGTGTTTTTTATAATAGTTGTAAATAAGAATAGAATTTGTGTTAAAGAATCAATGACTTTTTATTTTATATAGTACTAGCTATGTATATATATACGTCAAGCATATGTTCAAATTAGTGAATTAATTATTATGAAGTATATATGATTAATTTGTGTGGCTATCATGAAATGAAGAACTCTATCTTCTTCTGCCTTTTTGAAATTATTTCAAGTGGGGGGGTAAAATTGATAGGGTTTTTCCTTTTGTTTTTTTGTTCTATTGAAGAGGATGGAGCAGTAGTACAGTAGCATAGCATTCCATACTTCTTTGCCTTTGTCTTTTTTAACTTGTTTGTTTGGGTCTCTCATATATGAATTCACGTGAACCTCTTGTTTGCTCTCTCAATCTCTCCATTTAAAAGGGATTTTACCATTCAATGGACATTGACCCCCTTTTTTTCCATTTTTTTTTCCCTTTTTCTCTCTATCATTCATCACCTCCCCTCCTATTTCCCAGCCCTAATCTCAAACATCGATCCCCTTCACCTTTACTGGACAAGACCAACATCACTAGACACTACTACTGTTCATACATCACTTGGTTGCTATCTTTCAACGCCTGATCTCTCCTCATGACTTCTAGTAATTGCTATTCATCTCTTTATCCTTTTCCTTTTGACCTTAACGAAGATGATCAACACCAACAGCAGCATTTTTTTAGCTTAAAATCTCAACCTTCTTTACCTTCTTCTTCTTCTGCTTCTCTTGCTTGTCCCATTTTCTTCAACCCAACTGTTAAAGAGCAAGCAGATTATTATCAAAGGGAACCCCACCAGAAGTTTCAAGATAGAGAAGATCAGGTATATTATAATTGGTACTTGGCCTTTCATATTGTTTAATGTGATCACTTAGGGTTTTCTTTTTTACTTTCTTAATTTCAGGCTAAAATATTTGTTCCACAAGATGGACTATTGGAGAGCAGTGACACTGGGCTCAAGTTATCAATATGGAGAAAAGAAGAAGAAAGGGTTGAAAGTCATCACCGAAGTCATGAGAACAGTTCTTCTGCTAAGTGGTTGCCTTCAGAGATGAGGATGATGAAGAAGATGATGTGCTCGGAATCGGATCACACGGATTTATCGAATAGCCCTATGCTGAAATTCGAAGACGAGAAGCTGCAGCCCTCATCATCTCCAGATGACAGCAGCAACTCTTCTTACAATAATAACAACATTAACGATACAATTAGGGTTTGTGCTGATTGCAACACAAGTAAGACTCCTCTTTGGAGGAGTGGACCTAAAGGCCCCAAGGTACTTAAATTTCCACTCTTTTCTAATCAACACCCTTGTCCTAAAATCTAAGTTAAAGACAATCTACATATTTTTTGGGATAATTAATTTACTTTTTTGGGTCTTTTGGCTGCAGTCCCTTTGCAACGCCTGTGGAATTCGACAAAGAAAAGCAAGACGGGCTATGGCTGCCGCTGCTGCTGCTAATGGCACCATTGTTGCAGATGAGCCAACGACAAGTATGAAGAATAATAAGGTTCAAAATAAGGCCAAGAGATCAAGTAATGGTTGTGTTGCACAGTTAAAGAATAAGAAGTGCACACTTAGTTCTCAATCCCGAGGTAGAAAGAAGCTTTGTTTCGAGGATTTGAGGATAATACTGAGCAAGAATTCGGCTTTTCATGGAGTTTTCCCTCAGGATGAGAAGGAAGCCGCGATCCTGCTGATGGCCTTATCATATGGACTTGTTCATGGGTGAACAATTTCTCAAGTAGCTAGCTGGGCTTTGATAATTGATGTTTTCTTCTTAGCTTTTAATAATGTTATAAGGATCATAAATGTCTGAAAACTGAGTTGTATGAGTGAGTTATTTAGGAAATCAAGGTATGAAATGGGTGTGACTATGTCAGGGAAACATACAAGAAATTAAAAAAAAAAATGCATCGAGGAGATCTTTGTAGCATGATGGGGTGGACTTCAACAGGTTGATAGCCAAAATCATTGATCGCTTGTTCATCTACGTCTTTATTATATTATATTATATTTATGTTGTGAAATCTCTCTCTCTCTCTCTCTCTCGTTTTATTAATTCTTTTTTCTTTCTTTACTTTTCGATGCATCTTCATACAGAAAAATTATTAGATAAGTTCTTCTCACCACGTCACTTATGAACTTAATCAATTAATTTAATCCATGTCAACATTTTTATCATGTTATACTTTACACTTGAACATAAATCTACGAATCACTAAATTTGATCTTGAATGTATCAGCAAAACAAAAGAGGAAAAAGATTTAAAACTTAGGTGGATAGTTTTTAGCAAATTTTATCAAGATTCAAGAGTAAATTTTCAGAGATCCAACGACATCCCAGGCAAAATCAATATCAACAACAAGGTTGTTACATTTCTAAGTATATTTTTGATCAAAAATAAATTTTTATTGAACATGACAACATCGAAGATGAGCTCGATCTCAACCTTTATCATTTTTTTCGATTGTCTATAAAGATACCCTTTGTTGATAACAATCAGTTTGATGTCTATAAGGATACCTTTCATCATCTCTGTCTCAAATGTCTTAGTTTTCTTATTGCCCTATTTATTTGAAGCTACAGTGATGGATGTTCGTGATGAGATCAAGAAGTCTTAATGGTTGAAATAGCTTGAAGAAGCTAATAATTTGCAGTGGATTGTTGATATTCTAATTGACAGAAGAATGGTAGATAAGTCTCTGAAATTATGGACGAATCAAAAGGAATTTGCAGTTAATGAGAAATGAAAAAATTTAATGATTTGTGATAAAAATATAAACATGAATTTATTTAATTAATTAGACTCATAACTAATGAGGTGGGAACAGCCTACCTAATAATTTCTCCTTCGTACAATTAATTTTCAAGGGTTAGGATTTAAAGTTTACTTATGTAGTACATATTTAGTAGGCAATTTTCAACGAGGTTTTGAACTTAAAGGCGGCACACTAGCTGTTAGAGTCACGTGAAAAACAGTTTTCCTCTGACACATTTTTTTTTTTCATTCTTACGTTTTTTTGTATTTAAGTTGGAATAATTGTTACCGGTGCCAACCACAATGGTAATTCGGGAATAAAACAACGTTGAGCCGCCAGGGTTAATTATTTAAGGTTGTGGGGTTCCGAGGGAGAATGAAATTAGCCAGTAATTAGCAACGGTGTCTTCACTTTTAGCACGACCTTTCCCATTGATGATGGTGATCAGTCAAAGGCCAGCTAGCCTAGCTAGCGTTACAACAGCTTTTGTTTTTGTTGATGGGAATTCCAAAGATAGTACTTTTGTCTTGGAGATTGTCTTTATTCAACGCCAGTGATCAGCTTGAAATAAATAAATGGTGCAACAATGAGATGTGTTAGTGAAAATAAAAAATGATTATTTAAGGTATAAAATTAAAATAAATATGTTGGAATTATATTTATGTTAATAATAAAATATATATTAAAATTATATTTTGATTAAATAATAATTAAAAAGTATTACAATAATATTTATATTAAAAATAAATAAATAAAATAAAACTAAAAAAATTAGGTTAAAAATAAAATTGAATGAAATTTTTTAAAATAATGTTTTTTATTTTTATATAATTATTTATTCTTAATTAATCATAAAATTAATAATAAAATATATATTTATTAATTTATTATATAATAAAATTTATTAACTATATTAAATAAAAACTATAATAAAAATTAAAAAAAAAGTGGTGGCAGGAACAAAGTTCCTGTACGATTCACTTACTAAAACTTAGAAAGGGGGAAAGAAATAGGGCATTTAAAATGCTCTCCCAGTGGGAGGGCGTTTGACCGCTGGGGCATCATTCCAGAGACGATTATTACTCACCGTGCTAGTGATTATCCAAGTGTAAGGTGTGACTCAGCTGGGATTGAAAATAGCTCCAATGGAACCGCTCCGAGGATCCGTTTACATCCTGTCGGACCTCTAGTTTTACTTATTCTACTGTTTGGCAAAACAAAGGGGCTGAGAATCTGAGAGGCCAATCCTATCCACGTCATACCAATATATTTGACAATTTTGCCCAAATTGACAGCCCTGTCTTTTATTTTTATTTTTATTAAAAATACTGATTTGGAATTTTAAAATACTGACGCGTCATTTTCATTAGGTGAGAAAAAAATGTTAAAGATTAAAATATTTTATGCCACGTGGTCAAAGAATGACCAATTAAACTGAAAAGTTAAGTATCATATTTTCAATTTAATCCTTGATTTAATCTGTTCATTCAATTATCATGAATTTTTATGAAGTGTGAACTTGATCACAGCCCAATCCTGGTCTTTCTCCAAAAGTTGAATGGAAAATTAAAACTTAATAATTTTTAATTAAAGCTTGATCAAGTCAATAGTTAAAAAGAAAAAGATAAATAAATGAGTTATCAATTGGGTCAAAATTGTAAAATTAATATAATAAAAGGATTTAATTTAGTACAAATTATAATATAATAACTAAATCTCAACATTCATCAGGGTACAAAAAGCTAATTGGATAATTATTCCTTTTTAATTTAAATTTTATTTCTCTTCTTTCTCTTTCTTTGTCTTAGAGTTGGGAGTATTTCTTCTCAAACGTCACGTCTTTTGTTGACAACCTTTGTTCTTTTCTTTTTATTCTCAAAAAATTTGCGGTTAATAAATATTACCTAAAACTAGTAAGTATTGGTTATTTAAATGTTTAGAAGTCATTCTCTCAACAAATAGATGGTGTAAAGAATTAGACAAAACAACAGATCATTGGAAAACAGTGTCTCAAAAAATTTATAATCATGTTTTCTTAATAAATCGTCGAAGTGAAAGATGTTGTTTTGCTCAAACTAGAAAGGAATGAATAATAATTGAATAGATTGATGTGGGTTGGGTGGGCCTTTGTGTATAAAATGATTCAAATTGTATGGGCCGAGAAAAGAGTCCAGTTGGCGGAAAAAGCTTTGGAGGTGGCAATGGCTAGGCTTGGCGATGCGAGGGCCTTTCGGCCTTTTAATTCTATCGGAAGTCGATCATTCAAGACCCAAAGAACAGAGCTCAAAAAAGCGTTTGAAGTTTGAAATTGGATTCCATGGCAGGGATGATGATAAACCTTTCAAAAACCCTTGGAGATGAAGAAAAATAAAAAATAAGAAAACCCCATTGTAACTTCCAGGGACATCATCAATCAAACCATCAGAATATAAATAAATAACTAAATAAATAATGGAACCTTTTGAATTTCTCATTCTCAAATGGAGACCCCTCCTTTCTCTTCTAAGGAGTTTACTTATTGATTCCTCCTAAATAATTGATTCTTCTAGTTTGGCTAACAGAAAAAAACACAATTAAGGTGTAGTCAATGTAATTTTGAAATTGTGTTTTGCTTTGACTAAGAACAAAATCACTTCCCCCTTTAAAAACACAAGGCAGCAAAAATATTATAGAGAGAGACACAGATAATTAGCTTATTCTCCTTCTTCGAAGTTGCCTTAATAGACAGACTAACGGATTGCCTACTTTGGGGCTAGGGCCAGAAGGAAAGTGGACCTATTGGCTCTAAGTAAGACAGACAATAGAGATCGGCTCAGGCTCCTCCTCCCCCCCCCCCTCTTCATAATAAATAATTTTGGTAGTGGGGCCTATTACGTAACCTTTCCTTCAAGTCCAGCCACATATAGAAGTTCTCATCCAGGACCTCTTCCAAACTCTCCCTGCTATGATATTCATTTTTTATCTGAATTTATATATATGTGTGACATATTGAATTTAATCTAAAAAACCTAAAAAAAATTTTTATATTAGACAAATCCGTACGAAACATTTAATTGAATGTTGATAACGTAGCTTCCGAATGCAATCATGCTTTTGAAGCCGTCCTTTCAGATGATCAGATTGACATGATAATGCTAGTCTTACTCACTGGTTAATCTCTTATCATCATCTCTGTTTCTCATTTTTCTTTTAGTCTCACAGAAAAGCGTTTTTCTCAAATGCCGGGAACCATCCAAGTTTCAGGTACCAAGTGCTGTCTTAACTGTAATTCAAAAAATGGCAGTTAAAAGTTCATATTCCTTTTATCAAGACTGACTTCATTTGATTCATTTCAGTTCTGGATTTCAAGGGTCTCCATTCATCATCACCATCTTCAAAACTATCAATAAAAGGTACTCAAATCAACACTCTTTGTCCTAATTTCCTTAACTTGAATGACTATATATACGTATACTACATGAGAAGAAAATTTCAACAATTTCATCTTCATAACGCAGTTTCCATGGGAAAAATAGAGTACCAGGCTAGGGACAAGGGGGAATTCTCATTGTAATGATTCTGACCACTGTGTTTCTTTTATCTCTGGTTTTTCTGTGCTTTTAACTTCTGAATTTTGCTACTGAATTCCAACATGTTCGCAATCGCACAGCCCGTTGACAACCCTTCGTGACAATTTGATTGTAACAATTCAAGACGCCGATGGAAATGAGATTTCTCATACAGGTTTTGTCCCTATTCGTTTTCCATAAACATTTGAACCTATTGGATTTCATTCTAGTAGTTAGGCAGACTGAAAAAATTATGGTGGTATGGGGGCAGGAGTTGAGACCAGATTGGTGGTTGAGAAAGGTGTTTGGGATGACATATTTTCCCTTGAAGGAGGTGGGCATGTTCATATGAAGTTGCAGTTTATCCTCAGTGAAGAAGAGCGCCAGCGAATCCGAATAATGGTAATTGTTCCTTTTATTTTAACCCTTTTTTTCTTTTGATGCAATGAATGGTTACTTCTTGCTGCTAGACTCACAGAACCAATCCCCTGTTATAACTGTAAATTAACCTGAAAAATCCAATGCTTAATGGAGTTTTCGTCTTCTTACAATGATCCTGGAAATCTATTCTATTTAATCTATTTAACGAGCTGAGTGACACAATCTTCTTTTCATGTGTACATAGGAAGATATTCTGTAGATAATCTACATTATCAGCCAATAATATTGCATCCACATTAGATCCTAAGTGATGAACTGCATTACGATGTATGATAAATGCAAGCCTGTGGTATTGGTCTCCGGCTTTAAATTTCATGATCCTTGTAAACTTTTTCCTTCCCCTAGCACTAGCACAATTAAGTTATATTTTTAAGTTGATTTTCAGAGGGAATCTGCACTGAAGAAGAAACATGAAGAGCTTTACAATAGTGGTTATGGGAGTCCCAAAAGTGCTTCTGTCGGTTATAGTGAAGTTTCAGGTTCAATCTTCCTTTCTCAACTTTCTTTTTCCTGAAAAATAAGGGAACTTGAAAAGAAAATAAAAATACTGCATGAAACTTGCATGAGGTAAAAAATTAATGAAACTACTTAGTCTTTCAGAAGGTTCTCAAGAAAGTTTATTCCAAAGTGGATTACTAGCCAATGAAGCCGGTCAAGTGCCCCTCCCCTTTAATTACCTCAACGATGCCAAATTCGATATCGACAACAGAGGCAAAAGTTATTCCATTCAGAAGCAAAAGAGCACAGTTAAGGATTACTAAGCACTACAGTAAAAACATTTTACTCTTTACTAGCAAAGTAACAAACCTTGGGTTTGCATTTTTAGAATGACAGAAATGAAAATGGGGGAAAACACATCAACTGGGTCCATCTAACCGAATTATATATTTCATCAGGATTCAGTTCCTTTGGAACTAGAGAAAGGCAATAACTCCAAGAAGCTGGGACCTGCAGGGAAAGCCCACAGCAATGTAAAGAACATGATAAGTGCGTTCGAGGGTGGTCTAAATCGGGTATAGTGACCATGTTGCTTAAGATTCTCCATTTTTTATTGCAACTTAGGGACAAGATTAAGATTTATGGAACTTGATCTATGGCAGGATGTGAAACCTTCTATTAAACCGCCGCAAAAAGTATCACAGACAAGAAAGATTGGAGCAGACTCTTCCCTAGCAAACTCACATCTTAATGACATCAAAGCAGAAAAGATCGTACCACCAAAGGTAACATTAGGAACGATCAATAATACTAAGGAATTTGAACAAACCAAAATATGTATTAGTGAAGAAGTACAGAAAATTGGCCTTGTCGAACCTATATATGGGACTGCATCATCTAAAGAAACCGAGCAGTTGAAGGAGTCAATTGAAGAATGTACTCGAACAGAAAGAAAAATAATAGATTTGAAGGATAGATTTAAAGTTAAACAAAGAGAAAGTGAGAAGAAATATTCCAAAGATTTCAAGAGAGCATCAACAGTCGAAAAAGCGGCAGTCTCCCACAGAATGCTTGACAAGCATTCAAAAGGCAACCAATCTTGGAGCCTGTTTTCGACAAAGCAACATTCGAGCAGAAAATTAGTAACAAAGGGGGGTGGAGAAGGAATTTCCCAAAAAGATCCTCGAGAAGCTGAAAGAACTTCAAATGAAAAACTAAAATCGGCAGCTATTTGGAATGATGACCATTGTTCCATTGGCAGCTCGGGTCTCTGGATATTTCCAGGTCAAGCAAAATGCTTATGCATAACAACTGGAGGCAAACAAATAATGGATCTAATGGGAGGTTTCTTGGATGAACCAAATACCCACCAAATAAAGTTGAATTCTTGTGATCCAAAAAATACAGGAGAGGTTTGTAAGATATCCCATGTAGCCTTAAGGTTTCACTAATATTGGATAAATAATAATAATTATTATTATTTTAATCTTGAGTCTCTTTCATTTAAAATGTTTTACTATATTGTTGTTGCACAAGAAAATAAATTGTATTGGGTTTCTATTTCGATAAACTTGTGAAAAAACTAAAAAGATATTGCTGCAAATTAGCTATCTCTCTGATTAACTGCAAAGCTTTATAGTTATTTTACAGTGCTTGAATCCATGTTTGGAAATACAACTATGAAGGATTGTGTAATCCTTCTGAAGCATACAAGATAAGAACATTCACCATAAATTTTGATTATTTGTTGAAGAAAATTATAACTTGAATGAAATGTCAAAATGCACTTCATTGGTCTTGGAATTGAACCGAGGAAATAAAATCACCTATCTCAGAGCACCATTATTACCTATTTAAGACCTGCATCATTTCACATAGCTAAGCACTCTGGATTTGCGATATGCTAGGAACTAGGAACTGATATTGCAGCATACTGTTACATGCATCTTGACGGAATAAAATGCATAATGATCCATCATTGCTCACTGTGTCAAGACTGTACTGAATTTAGACCTTAGCACATGTTGAAAATTAGATATTATTTTGTTTTTCTTTTTGGCATATACAGCTTATAAAGTAACAGTTCAAAATGACACTGTTAACGCCATATATGTATATATTATTAAGTTATTGCCCCTCTTGAGTCGACATAAAACAAGGCCGAAGCTTTCTCATGTAGTAGTATTCAGATGGACTAAACTACTGTTGTCACTTTAGGATAAACATATCATGTTCTGGTTTAATAAAACAGCAGCCAGCTAATGAACTGGGAGTTGAAATGAGGGTCAGCTGATTAAATATGTTCAAATTTGGTTGCATCGAATCTTTTGCCAGTTGATTCTAATATCATAACCGCACTGTGTTATTTGCCTGTTATTATCAGGTTAATGATGCGGACGCTGGCACTGCTATTGAGGCAAATGAAGATGGGCAGACTTCTTCTCAAAAGTTAAGGCCACGGGTTGAGTCTTCCACGGATCCTGAAGAATCCACTGGACCTTTTAGACAGGTTATATTTTTTTGTTTTACTATTGAAGTAACAAGATACATTTTCCCTTGCAAGAAGATGATAGATCTTCCTTGAGATCTTACGAAGGTTGTCACTATAATGCAAAACCTTCTTATTTTTCCCCTTGAGATCTTATATGAATTTTAGTTGCTGAGAGTTGTGTCAGTCACTCAAATATAACCTTGGAGGTAACTTTCAAAATATAATATTAGCTTGTTTGAGGCTCCTATCATGATCAAATGGCTATGTTTTCATTGCTCCATTTTAAAAAATTTTAAGAATCAAATGGCGATATCTTCTGATGAGTGTTTACTGCAGTTGGACAAGATCGTAATGTGAACAAACATTCAGTTTATAGTCATGGATGCATATATGATCTGTAGTTAACTAATATCAGCTGAAACGACAAATAATTCTAAACTTCATGGAGCCAGTAAGACTGAGAATCCATTTTTAATGTATGTAGAATTTAATTGAAATTTGAATCATCCTGAATGTTTCCCTATGCATCCTCTTAGTGTACATTGTCTCTTTGTTGTTGTTTTTGTTGTTGTTGTCATCTAATACCTCACAATATAGCAGATAAAAACAAGTTGTGAATGAGGTTCTTTCTGCAAAATGTCACTGCTAATTGGTTTTCTTTACTTCAGGTGATTAAAGTCGTAATCATGGTGGGCTTTGCAACCCTGGTTCTCCTCACAAGAAAAAGGACATACAGGTATTCATGTCATTGTTGTTTGACTTTCGCATTCTATTTATATATATATATATACACACACACACACACACATTCATCTCACACTGATACTAGAATCACCTTTCTTTACAAACTCTGCCTTTGTACAATCTCTGCATATTTTTATTGAAATACAGTGTAAATTTTTGTTTTCTTTTTTCCCCAGAAGATGTTTTATTCCTCCTTCATACATTTCCATCCTTGAGGGGGAAAAATTGCTAGACTGTAACCCAAAAGAGTAACAAAAACATGAGAAAGCTACATGTTATGCATAAGCTGATATGTGTTGCCTGTTTTATGACCTTTGCAGATGAAATTAGCTGCTGAGAAATCTGTGCCACTGCCCAGCAGTTTGGAATCATTTGGATCCTATACTTGTTGCAATAATAATTGCTCCAAAATTTCTTTTCTTTTTCTGTTGACTGTAATCCTCTTTCAGCAGTACAAATATAAAGATGCATGTTCCATTTCATTGATGTAAATATAATTTTCCCCCCCATGGGATCTGGCTATGGCGGCTGTGCTTGGAGGGGATCGACCTCACCAAGTTCTGTAATGGTTCAAACCTGGAGCAGGCAAGTGCAATTCCACCACCCAAATGAATGGTACGCAAAACACCAAGACAAAATGAAATGTAAATGTGGTCAATTTGCCATATTTGTTCTTCCTTCAAATGTAAATTTCACCTTCTGTAATTATTTTTTCAAATTTGTATCCATTTCCATCTTTAGTAATTAATGTGCTCACATTCAAGCATAAATTTTTGCTATGAAATTAGTTTACAATATATACAGTATTTACCATCTTAAGTCATGCTTAGGTTGAAATATGGCTTAAGTACAAAAAAATTTGTAATGCAGGATGCTCTCCACTCCAATGGCTCTTGATGACTGCGGGGTGCCCTCAATATTATATTAGTATCGTGTTCCATGGAGAATCTGAATGTTAGTACCTAAACCATTCCTATAGATGAAGAAATACTCACTGTTTACAGAACAACATGTTTTGACAAAATATTAGTAATCGAAACGTTCATATAAATAAATGTCTTATGACATTTAACATAGAGATTACTTTTATCTTACTTTGATAAAACAAACTACAAAATCAAAGCATTAGCAAGGTAAATTAGAACAGATTAAACGCAAGGAAAAGAAGTGATCCAATGATCTCTTATCTTACTTTGATAAAACAAACTACAAAATCAAAGCATTAGCAAGGTAAATTAGAACAGATTAAACGCAAGGAAA
>JBBYHK010000018.1:2993089-3009705 GCA_038382065.1 Adansonia grandidieri | reverse complement strand
TGTGTGTGTGTGTGTGTGTACATATATCCTTTATTATTATTATCATCATCGTCATCATCATCATTATGGAACTTTGGCCATGATGTACATAAATATAAACTGAAAGAAAAGAACATTTCCAGAATTGCAATCTTGAGGCATATTATGGTTGCTGAATACAGCTTGACAAGAGTAAGGATTATATCTTAGCCAGTAGGCTGACAAATGTGTTTTTGAATGATATAAAACCAACAGCAGCTTCACTCAAATATTATATATATATATATATATATAAATATATATATATCTGAGAACTACATATCAAACCTCTATGAAACAAGCCAGAGCTTCTTTGGCTGGTACTCATGCTACATATGCTACATACTAGAATATTAAAGCTTGAAAATGCGGTGGTTGTCGTATAAAATCTGCAGAAAGTGCACCAAGAAAACAAGTTTAACCGCATGCGTTCCACAACAATAGTCAAAACATATAATGCAATCTTAAACTAAATGGATGTCTAGTGTCTACCTGGAGTTCTCACTCTAAGCTTAGATGCTTATTAAAGAATCTTATATAGGACAAAAAAATGTAACACCTATATAAACCACACAAAAGTTAAAGCTAAACCGAAACTCACTCTAGCAATGCTTTCAAGAACTGCTTCACTGCCTAGATTTGCATATTCCACGACGATTTTCAGCAAGAGAATCACGAACAGACTGAAGCATAGAACATACAGCAGGCACACCGCCCAAATCTTCATTGTTTTCCTACAAAGTTGATTAAAGCTTTCTTTATGAATATCCACTTTATGAATGTCCAAGACGTGAGTAGGGAGTTCATTGGTGTGTGTGTGTGTGTGCGCCCCGTGCACATGCATGAGAGAGAGAGAGAGAGAGAGAGAGAGAGAGAGAGAGGTATTACCACTTCAGAAAGACGCTCACAAAAACCCATAGAATTGGTGTTGCTGGGCATGAAAATTTTTCTGTAAGCTGTTCTCAGACTCCTAATCTAGAATCTTGCCCCAAAAGAAAAACGTACAACACTTATAAACGGGGGACCAAATTAAACGAATGGAGTTATCACAGCAATGTAGAAAATTCATCTCAATGTATAAAGGGTATAGAATATAAATGATGAAAAATCCAACCAGCTATAGAAAAGGCATATACGGGTTCATTGAAAATTCTATATGTTGTGGTGTTTGATAAATTAAACATCCAGATAGAAATATTGATTTCAACAGCAAGGGAAGCAAATGTAAAATAGAAACAAAAATATTCTCTTGACAGATTACAGCATTACTTCAAATCTAATGAGTTCCCACTTAATATCATTCATCCATTATAGGATAAGTGTCGGTATTTCTGTACATTTACTCAATAAAATTTTCTTGTCTTGGAGTGTAGACTCCATTATATGTACTTGGGAGAAAGGCATACTATAATAATGCCTTCAGACGTATAACAGTGGGTCTTGTGGCCAATGCCAAACATATAAAAGCATAAGAAGGTAATAGTTTTAGAAGCTTCAAAATAAAAGCTACTCAAGAAACGAAGACAGAAATCAAAACAGAAGTAAATACAACTTGAATAGTTTTCTGGTATTCCACCTACATATATGTTGGTAGACAAAAACCTTAAGCAAAATCCATAAGACCATTATATGCAAGTTTAAAACAATGGAAGAGTACAATAATGAAAAGGGAAAAAACAAAATAAGGATCTTTTGCAGGAAAGTCTTTTACATCCTACTCCAATAGTATGATGGAAATAAACTATAAAGCAATCAGATTAAAAGTTGAAGCGTTCCACTAACCTCAGTGACTGGGAATCCAAAACGACGAAGGCCCTCCAAATTCAAACCACGAAGCTCAGCTCTCCCTCCAGACACCATCATGTACTTTGGGACATCTTGTGAAACCTTCACACATAGATATGTATATAAGGAAACACAGTTGAATTTTCTTGTAATGGTAAAGGAATGTCTGCAAGCCCTCTGCTATATGATCAAATTGCCCTAAGGTTGGATTATGCAGTGAACTTATTTAGTTCAGTATCTTTTTGCAGTGTAGGGCAAGTATGCAACATAAGGTCATACCACAGATCCACCACCGATGAAAGAAAATGAGCCGATATGACAAAACTGATGAACGACAATTGCTCCTGCAGTGTGCACATAGTCCTACAAAATAGCAGTTGAATCAAATTTAAAAAGACCATAAACTAAGTGATAAACATACAGAATCACATTTTCTACAACAAGCACTAATAGAGGACTTACCTCCACAATGACATGGCCTGCCAGGAGGGTACTGTTAGCAAATATGTTATTGTTGCCAATTTTGCAGTCATGTGCAATATGACAGGACCCCATGATAAGATTGTTATCACCAATAACCTGATTAGACATGCTAGTTAGAGAAGGGAGGAAAGGCCTGGATAGTATACACATGTTTCTGACCACAATATGAGAAAACAAATATGTTGATATTTTTATATTCTTATCTACCGTTCTATCACTTGACTTTGAAGATCGGTGGATTGAAGTAAATTCTCTGATCTCATTGTTGTCCCCAACATCAAGAAAACATTCATCTCCTAACTAAAACCACAGAAATATGATGATAAGTGGTCATATCTTTTGCACATGTTTAACATTTGAAACTTATTGCGTGGCTGCTATCAATGTATACATCATGATACTTCTAGCCATTAGCAGCATGCATTTGATCATGCATTAAAAGCTGACGAAGATAAGTTACCTCGTACTTCATGTCTTGGCATTTAACACCAACCACAGCGTGATGCCCAATGATGTTATTGCATCCCATTACGGTACGCCCAGGAAGATCATCACCAACCACAGCACCACTGCCTGATAAAGTTTTAGTATTTACATGCATTACAACATAAACTATTTAAAATAACTATATTCCCAACAGCTCATCAATAAGAAGAAAAACAAAAACAACCGAATAAAACCTCACGTCATCAAAAGGCAGTAGTTCCCTAATTCTGTATTTCCAAAAATATGGCTGGAAGGATGCAACTGACATCCATTTCCTAGTTTTGCAGACGAACCAATTGTGCAAAAAGGGCCTACTGCAACACCCTGTGCTATCAATTTCAAAACTTTAACGATGGCTACAAATCGTTACAAAAGAACAGAGCAATTCACAGCCTAATAACTAAGCAATTAGCAAACGATATATCGTACTGCTTCAATAAATTGAACTGCTTTAACGTAGTAAAAAAAAAAAAAATTTATAGTTTTTACCTTTTGATTCTTCTCTATTGTTTTTACCTTGTTGTCAAAAGGCAATTCAACAAACAGAAGGAAGAGAGAAAAGGAGTTGAAAAAAAAGCAAGCACCTGGCCAAGAACAGCGTTTGGATGAACAACTGCAGTTGGATGTATAAAGCTCGCTGCCTCCTTTTTCTCCTCAAAAACATCTGCTTCACAATCAGTGCCAAAAAAAACCCATTTAACAAGTTTATCAATCTTCATAATAAGATACACAAAAAGAAAGAAAAAAAAGGGTTTACAGTTGAGAGTTGAAGATAAACGATGCAAAGATAGAGTGGTGAAAGAAGAGCCTAAGGGCTTTCGAAACTTGAGCAGGGAATTCATGGATTGCGGCTCTCAATCTCAGAAAATGGCTGAGCTTTTTCCGACCTTTCAACGTTTTGAGTTGACAATTAAGACAAGCTTCGGGGTTCAGCCGCCGTGCCCGCGATGCTTCATGCAAATATATTGCCCCCAGATTTTATCCGTTTGTTTCGTGCTAGGACTCGGGTCAATCTAGACCGTTGGTCTATCCGACCAGATGCACGATGTACGGAAGGGATACACGTGATGAGGTGAACGTGTTTTTTTTTCTTTTTTTTTTTAGAATAAAAATGAATATATGGGCTCCTTTTCTTCAACAATCGGGGTAATGGGCAACTTGGGGTTTCTTATTTGAGAGGGCCATTAGCTTGCCTTTGACTATTTAGGGCCCAATAACAGATAGCAGATATAATTCATGAAATTCCATCAATTATTTTTGTCCAACTGTGAAACCATCTACTCTTCACCATTGAACTTTACTTTTGTATAAAGGAAAATTTTGATGTAATTTTTACTAATATATTCACTCCATTTTACAACTATATGAATACGACTATGAATCTATACCATAGTTAAAAACAAAGGGCGAAACTGTTTCCAAATAATCTTTGCCTCACACCTTAGGCCTTCTTGACTCTTCAATAGTGTGCTGCCTATCCACTCTTTGTGCAGTGCGGCTACCAATTATATATATATATATATATATATATATATACTCTGCCTAGATAACGATCGGATTATGAAAAGGTAGCCATTGCTTTATGATGCTGATATTCTTCAGTCTACATGCTTCTCCAGCTCAGCTGATGCTTTAAGGATCCCCTGAAATTCACGCATCGACGGTCGAATTTGTGATGACGTCTCCCTCCAACATCCGAAGCACCTTCGGTATAAACAAAGAGTGAGGGTTAATATTGTGGAAGATTCACATAAAAATGTCCATAAGAATCAAACGATCTTCGAAACAATTATGACCCAATAAATGTCTTTATCAAAGGAATTTTATTATGTAAATTCCAATTTTCCAACCTGAGACATGCGAGGCCTTGAATGAGGATCCCGGCTGATGCACAAGGAAGCACATTGCAGCATGCTGTAAATCTCTTGCTCCGCCCAGCAGATCCCTAAGCGGGGGTCGACAAGTTCACGTATGGCACGACTTTCTAATAAAGGGCGTGCCTGCTCCAAATGTAAACAGTGAGAAAATCAAATTTATGATAAATTTAAAGTAATAATGGCCCAAGAAAATCATACAACTAAAGGCACAAGATAAACTAGACAGAAATCTGTTGATCCTCTTATGCCAAGTAAATCTACATTTTATCAAAGATTTTCGACAATTACCAATCAATAAAATTGTAACCTAAAATCAAGTCAGACCCATACCCATTCTGTGAGGCACTGCTGTCCCTTTGGACGACTGATGTCCATAGCTTTTCGTCCAGTGATGAGCTCTACCAGCACTACCCCGAAGGAGTAGACATCAGCTTTTTCTGTAATTTGACCACTTTGGGCATATTCTGGAGCTAAATACCTACCAAGACGGATGTTTTCCTCAACAAATTTGTCTTTGCTAGATGATAAAGCAACAAGGAAAAATAAGTTACATAGCCATACCCAAATGTTCCTATTACTCTAGTTTCTACTCCTCTGTCTCCATCCGGCTGCCACCTCGCCAACCCAAAATCTCCGACCTAAATGTTCCAGAAGCAGTAGTCAGTTTGCAGTCACTGATAAGGCACATGCTATATGTGCCTATAGTTTGATAAGAAAAAAGAAGAACATTACACCTGAATGGCAATGCATCAAGGAGAACATACAGCTAGCCAAAAGAAATTTGAGAACTTATTCACATAGAGCTTTAGAAGATGTGACATACTAAAGGTTCGAAATCATGGGTTACAAGGATATTGTTGGGTCGCATATCTCGGTGTACTATACAACCAACTCTGCATTCTTCATGAAGGTATCTCAATCCTCTAGCTGCTCCAACAGCAATCTTTCGTCGTGCAGACCACTGCAATGTATCATGATTATGCCCTGAAAATTTCCCATATCATATGATTATGTTGCCTCCTTGATTGCTTAGCAGTTTCAAGATCAGCGAGTCTTAACATAATTAGTATTAGTAGGGAACTTACCGTAAAGATGAGAATCCAGAGACCCATTGCAAATGTATTCATAAACTAGCAATCTTTTTCCATCCTCAATGCAGAACCCAATCAGCATTACAACATTGCGATGTTGTGCACAACTTAAAACCTCAACTTCTGAGCAAAATTCTAGGTCACCTTGAGAACTAGCCAACTTATGTTGCTTCACAGCAATCACCTGACCATCTGGTAAGATCCCTCTATGAACAGAACCAAATCCACCTTCAGCCAAGAAATTCGATTGTGAAAAGTCATTCGTAGCATGTTTCAGTTCAGCATAAGTGAACGATCTTGGAGGGTGCCCAAATACAGGGGCCTTGTGCTGACATATTGAACATAATGGAGGAGGTCTAGGAGGAGCGTTTCTTGACAGTGAGATCCCTCTATGAACAGAACCAAATCCACCTTCAGCCAAGAAATTCGATTGTGAAAAGTCATTCGTAGCATGTTTCAGTTCAGCATAAGTGAACGATCTTGGAGGGTGCCCAAATACAGGGGCCTTGTGCTGACATATTGAACATAATGGAGGAGGTCTAGGAGGAGCGTTTCTTGACAGTGAGATAGCATCCCTCACACTTTTGCTCACTTTCAGATCACATCTGTAATTAAGGACCCCGACATCAGGTTTTCTATTCAATGTAGACAATTTCTCCAACAAAATGCTATAAGTTGAAGTTAGAGATGAATCATTCAGTCTCTGTAAACCCTTCTCATGATGCTTGGAGTCAGTGCCAGAACTTCGAATATCAGCCATCCATGGCCGGAAATAAGATATTGTTTTAGAAGGATCTAGCTCACTGTCAGAGTCTGAATCAGATTCAAACAGGTTTTGGTTTTCTTCATTAAAAAATGAATGCTCTTTCTTCAAGCCCTCATATAATTCAGGGAGGAAAAATGGTGAGGCCCCTGGATCTGAGCTTGACATTGATGAAGTTCCAACATCGGTAGCAGTCAGGGACAATTCATGCTCTGGACTACTGACCGGAGTCACAAATGGCCCTTTAGTTTCATCTAAGAGGTCATGCCACCTTTTCAGATGTTTAGGAGATGTTTCTGAGTCAGATGATAATGGCCAAGCCACTTTAGGTGCCCTGTACGGTGATCCAATCAAATTCAATCGAAGAACCTTTGCCTGAGATCGCTTCATGACCACAAGATTGCATTGCAGCTCTTCCATGCAGTGTTTCTTCTCATGTTTTAAGTGTCTGTGCAAGGATTCAAAAGCAATTATAACAATAATAATTGAAAAAAAATAGAAGAATTAAGAGGAAACTAAAGTAAAAAAGCAAGTTTCAGAACATCACAGTGTTGTCTACCAAAAAACTGAGTTAAGACCTTGCATATTTGCATAATCACACATAGCTAAAAGTATGCCTTAAGCTAAATGACAGAATGTGATACATCATGCAAGAGAACAAAGTTTACATTGTATTTATTACTTATCCAATATAACCCAGTTGGATTGAACTTTCTTGGCTTCAGCAGCGACTATTCCATATGGTGATCCAGGAACAATTTTTACCCTGACCTTTACCTGTGAAAATGAACTTAAAAACTGATTACTAGGAACAAAGAATTGAATAACAAAAGACACATTTGAAAATAAATTAATTTGCTAACCTTCTCGGGGTCGTAAACATCTTGCAACTGAAAAATCAATTGGGAGCATGAATCTGCAATACCTTGTTTTTTATCTGAACTAGCTCCCGAGAGAGACTTCCAATGACTAGTGGTGCAATCACTGGTAAATCTTGAGATCCCCAATATCTTTTTAACCGAGAATGCATTGAATCCTGATAATTGCAAATTAAGCTGATAAGAAAGTATGCTGAACATAATCTTAGCCTAAAGGCTTGAAACGTTTTCAACCTGATAATAGGTCAATTAATTTTGATAATGTTCTTTATTTTGACTCACGCATGCTTAGTGGCCATTTATAGTCTGTGAAGCAACTGTATCAACACAGAATGAAGAGGCTAAGATTAACAGTTATGAGCCAACCAACAGCCAAGTTCAACAAAGGTAGAAAGTGACATTATGCAAATCCACCAGAAGCTCTATACCATTTACACAAATTAAGTCAAGTTCAAAGAATCACCAAATTTACGTAAGAGAAAGAATTCAATAGTGACTCATTTTCATTTCCGCTGCAACATTTACGATGATAAAGAACTAGGACATCAATTGGTTCTCCAAAACTTTTCTTCCTAATGCACTGAGGAAATAGGTAAAATCGTTTGCCACTTGAAAGACTTAAAAGGTTTCAAGATCCAAACCTGGCAAAATCTTTATACTGAATTTTATAATTTAGGCAGTAGATTATCTAGCAATAATTCTTTCCTTAAACATAAGAAAAGGTGTAGAACAAATTCGTTCTCAATATATGAAAGAGAATCCAATACAAGCATAAATTTCAGTCACATAATTCTACTAGGTGACTCCTCTAACCAAATCTACTCAATGAATTCTATCATTTTACAAAAAGTTAGGAGAAAACATAAACGTGAAAGATGTGTTTATGAGAGGAAAAGTAAGTTAACTTGAGGTTTGGGCAGGAATAACCACAAGCAGCTTAACGTAATCCCCAGGCTGGACAACATGAGTCAAAGCCCAGACCAAAGCATTACTTGGAATCTCCCTTGCAGCTTTAACAGCCACCACCACTACTTTACCAACCAAATCTGAGGAACCCTTCTGTTTCATCTCCAAAGCCAGCAACAAACTAAACCCCTGAACACCTTGCACATGCCCCATAACCGAAACCCACATCCCATTTCTCCATCAAAGCAAAACTCTTGATCAGAAAAGAATGCATTTTTGCTGATTCAGAATAACCAAGATGGTTTTTTTTTTTGTTTTTTAATTTCATTCGAGGTGCCAAGAAAAGAAGTTTGATTTGAAAAAAGTGATGAGGACGTGCAGTTCAAGGTATTTTTATCAAATCAATGCTCTTTCTCATAAAGGACGTGCCAAAACTCTAGTTAGTTAGACCCTTTCTTTCTCTCTCTCTAAAGACAGCTTTGTATCAGTTCTTGCAAGAAGAACAAGACAGCTTTCTTTCACAGAAACTAAGGCTGCCTTTTCTTTTTCGTGTAACGTGTGCAAGCTTTCTTTAGAAACAGAATTTAATTCCTGTGAAACAAAGACCTAAGAGGTTGGCCCAATTTTACAACCCTTTCACCTTGTTGTCAACCGCTTAATCTTTATATATTTTTATCCTCATCCTTTCAACAAAATTACCAAACGGTAATTGGCAGATATATTATTATAACTGGTTATTATAAGAACATATAAGACAAAAGAAACGGGCTCTGTTAGGAAGCCACTGTCGTTTTAACACCCAACGGTCCAAACCACGTGAAATGATTATGCAAACTATTAGCCGCATGATTAGGAGAAAGCTTTTCCTTTCCCTATCTATCTCCTTGCCCAAAGAATGAATTTTTAAATGAAATTAGAAACTTTGCATGGAGCCCTCTGATGTTTGTCGACTCCATTAAGCAATGAAATGTAATTTGATCCTTCTCTTTTAGACATAAAGTTGAGAGTTGGTATTGGGAGCAAGTTTAATTCTTCGAGGTTAGTAGGATGCCATAGATGAACACCATATAAAAAAATATATATAATTAAAATACAACATAATAAATATAATAAAATAATTTAAACAAAAAAATAATATAAAAAATAATAAAAGTATAATACATTAATTGTCATGTTTAATATTGTCTATGTACCTTACCTTCCATTTATTCTGTTGTGACTAGATTTAGTACTAAATTCTTTTGATAACAATATATATATATATATATATACACTTTTAAGATATTGAAAATTCCCAAAATTTCATTTGTGATAGTTTCACTACTTTATCAGCATTTGTGGGATTACCTGTCTACCTAAGAGGCAATAAATGAAACAATTTCTTGCCCATTGAACTTCCCATTCTTTTTTAATATGGAAATTTTAAGGCATCGTCTCTTTGGAGACAGTAATCAACTATTTTTTATGTCTGAGACTAGATCCAGCGGATGAGGTAAAAACAGAGTCTAACTTAAATTCAAACAGATGGACCAGATAAATTGATGTTCTTTCTCTAAATGTGGGCACTTAAATTTGTGCAGGAACATCAATTCAATTTCTTTCTTTTCTTTATTTTTTTAAATTTTTTGTGTTGCTCTGATATAGCATAGCGTGGCAGATTGGTATGTGGGATGTCATAAAGTTTGAGCCTTACGCACTGACAAATCAAGACAAAGATATAGGTAACATCAATTATGATGAGCTTGCTGTCATTTGAATACAGCTGCAGCTGCTCACATTTTCTTACAAGGGCAATGTCAAATTCCTAACCAACAAAACTTCAGCTTATAGCTGGCTCCCTCGTGAAATTTTTGAATTTCTGTACAAAATGATGAAGAATTGAAGATCAGTCAACTAGAAATCTGCCCATTGATAAAAAAAAATTATTAACAAATGTCTTAAGATTATTATATTAAGAAATTTCCTTTTTTTAATTGTATTAGAATTCATGATATTAATTGTCAACCGTCACATTTAACATAAAATATTATCTTAAATAGCAGATAATGAGGAATCACATGTTATTTTCACATGCAAATCTGCAAAAGAGACCTTATTGTTTGTATATCCTAACCCTACCATAAACAATTAAGAGGAGAATTAAAAATATATATTGAGACTGAGAGGTAGGTTGGACTTTTGGTATCCAAATATAAAGGTATCCAAACATCTGCCAATTATATACTTATTTATGAAAGCGGGACCTAAATTTAGCTACATAGATCAAAATGGGTGACTACCTTTAATAAAGATGGAAATTAAAGAAACTTTTAGATATTCCCTCCATGTTATTATTTACGCAGAGCTTAGCTCCGAAGCTCTCCGAACATGGGAAGAAAATAAAAATGAAAAGAGTTTTAAATTTTAAAGAATGACATTAATCACATAGAGTAGAAAATTTGGGGGAAATGGAAAAAATTTATTAATAGCTAGAATTTTGCTATTATAGGCTCATAGAGTTGCACACATGTTGACTCAATCACGTAGGCCACTAGCATTAGCATTACACTCTCGATATACATCCAGCTGCGAAGATTGGGAAGGTGATTCTGTTTGATCATGACACTGGTGTGGTGATTGGTAAGACCGCGGTTGTAGGTAACAATGTGTCGATTTTGCATCATGTTACACTCGGAGTTACTGTTAATGCTTGTGGGTGATTGGCATCCGAAGATTGGGGATGGTGTGTTAATCGGGGCTGGTGCAACCATATTAGGGAATGTGAAGATTGGGACGGGGGTCAGTGGTGCTGCTTGATGTGCCTTCAAAAACCACAGCTGTCGGGGACCCGGCAAGGCTTGTGGGAGGGAAGGAGAAACCTTCAAGGCATGAGGAATGCCCCGGAGAGTCCATGGATCACACTTCACTAATCTCTGAGTGGTCAGATTGTATCATTTGATCACCCAGTTACAGTTTTGTTAGTTTTTACTATGCACTACACGTAAAACTGTTCTGGTGCATACGATATTGAAGCTGTTAAGAAGTGCAGTATGTTTCTTTTGATTTACATCAAACTTCGACTGTACAGTGAAGCTGTCAATACCTAGATCCTCAGTACAATTGTAGCTAGTGATAACTGAATCCATGTTGAACCCAAAGTGGCTATTATATATATACATACATTCAATCCATTCGAAACTTGAAATATTTCTTATATTTCTTCATGTTGTCAGATACTGTAAGTAGTAAATCTTTTTAAGTACATTTTTCTGAATTGGTTATCAGAATTTGAGCTTATAGCTTCTAATTTTGTTTTCCTCCACCAGGCAATAGCATCAACTCAGCACAATTTTGTATTTTGACATAACTGGAGACCCCAAAGCTGAGTTCACTTGAAGTCACCATATAACAAGGCATTAGGCCCAAGCAAATCAAAATCATTAACCTAGAAATCGGCAGGAGAGAGGGTAGGAAAGGTCCTAAAACATGGCAAACGAAACATGATAATAAAGGGGAGCATCTCCATTATTGGCTGCTCGTCATCATGATAAATAAAATCCCAATCCTCTTTAGAATTTACATACACAGTTCAGTGACTCCTTTATGACTGACTACAAAAGAATGAATCCATGTTTGCCAATATATCCCTATATTCCTTCAATTTCTTGCTTTTATCTACAGCTCCCCAGTCTCACTTCCCAAGCTGCTTCTCTAAACTTATACATTTTCCTTTTTCAAAGACAAAAAAGAACCAAAAAATGAACAAAATAAATCCAATCTTTCTCAGCCTCTCTATCAAACTTCAAGCGAAATACGGGTCTTTATAGGTTTTAGCTTCAAACCCATGCTTTCTGGAGAGAGAAGCTCCGGTAAGATACAAGATGGACTTAATGGGCTCCTTGGGCTGTCGCTCAATTGGCAAGGCCTATACAACCCATATCCCATGAAGAAGTATTCCATAGGTATCAACATTGCATGGGGCTGTTCTTCAGTCACCATTGATCCACAAGCCTGGACCTGCAGAAGCAATGCAATCTCCTCCCACTAAGCATATATCGGTACTTTTATGCAGGTACGTAACGCATTAATCTTTGAAAACAAGACTCAGGATTTTATCGAAAACAGCAATGAAAATTTAATTAATAAATTATACCCCCAAACCCCAAAGGGCCAAATGGCAAATGAGTATGGGAATCCTTATTTTTGCCCAACAGGCTGGCTAGCCTACCTCTAATGGATTACTCCTGATTTTCAAACCATTTTGCATCATTGACCATGTCAAATAAGAGTAACTAACTAATAATGTAGATAACATAGACTTTGCAGGACAGACATGTAGCATTCAACACCATAGTAGCAAACCAAACACTATAATCCCTGTTACGGAGGTAATCCAAAAACTATGTACTGCTTACCTCAACTAAGGCACTAAATCTTCTATCTAACTTGGATGTCATGTGGAGGGCCTCAGAATGAAAAGGTGAGTTATCCCCGACAAATATTAAGGTACGGCATCTAAGCCTCTTCAGCCCACTGGTAAGATCAGGTCTCCTGCAAGTTGAGGAAACAAAGTTTTGAACACTTGAAAATTATTTATTTAATGTAATAAAGAGAAGTAATATGCAAAAACAAGAAGTGATGATAACAAAGCAGTCAAATTATTTTGTATTGTACCTATTAATTGCTTGAAGAAATTGCATCACATTTGATGCATGTCTCTCATCCAGCAACTAAGAAAACAAACATGACACAGGAATACGTCAACTTTCGAAAATTCACTGTTTTAAAGGGGGTGAAAAAGAAACAGAGAGAATCCAAATCCAGCATACATGCTATTCAGGAAAGAAGAAAAAGCCAAAAGAAAAAAGAAAAAGAAATGCTTAAGCACTAACTCTTCTGCATGCTTGAACTATATCCGACTCAGGAACTTCAGAATTACCACGAACTTCCTGTTACAATTAATAGAAATCTCGTCATTCAACATACTCAAGAAGTGAGTATGTAACAAAAAGAAACTTAAAAGATAGATTACTAGGATGACAACGCTGGGATACCTTGCTAAAGTAACGTTGAAGCAAAAACTCTTTCAGCAGTCCACACATTCCATAAAAATATAACAAATTTGCCATCACCTAGAGATTACAAGTCATTTTAGTTATACGATAGCAATTTATGCACAAAGAATGTTAGCTATAACCAACAATTTTTAGGAAGGAACCTTGTTATAAAACCATTCAGTCCAAGACGGTGCTCTGCAAAGAGGGGATATAAGTATCAAACCAAGAACACGTTCTCTGTATTTCATCTGCAATGCAAAAGCTTTGTCAATGAACTCACATCAAAAACATTTAAATAAATACTACTCAAAGGATTTATAAGGAAACCTACAGCAAATAGAGTAAGAATGTAAGCACCGGCTGTTACTCCCATGCACATCACTGCACCAAGCCTGATGCCACCAGAAACAAAGTTAACACAGAATCTCAACTATTAAAATTGTTAACAAGAACACCTGCATCTCCTAACGGGAAAGAAACCCCTTTACGACCAAAACATTGACACCAACCAAAACTGATAGCTCTCTGTTAAGATGCCAAGCAACATTATCCTAAGTAAGCTGGCACATAAGCTAGGAAAGAGCCTTGTGAAATAAAAAACGTAAAAAAGTATTAGCAATAAGATTACCCAAAAAAGTTGAGAACCTCAAGGATCTGTTCAGCCAAGTCTTCAGCACAATGTGCAGAAGCACTTGCACTAATTGGAGCAGCTCCCAACTGCAAGAACTCTTGTGAAAGTGCCAGAAAGGAAACTATGTGAGTAATAAAATCCAGTAATTTATTTATACGTTACAAGGAGATAAAATCTTGCATATATAACAGAAGTAAGGCATATAGTAATACGCCAACAAATTTACAGACCTCATGCCCAGGAGGACTAATATGGTAAATGCAGAAGTTGTGCAGCAGCAAGGAGGCCGCTTCTGGACAAAAGAACAATCCTTGGAAACAAGACACATCTGAATAAAAATTACAAAGGGAACAATGCAATTGTTAGAAAGCAGATTCGGAGATAAACAGCAACTAAGAGAAACAAATGCTTCCTACTGAATTTATCTCACATCTACATGTGAATGAATAGACACATTGATCCAGTTAACAACAAAAACCATAAATGAAAGACCATGTATATTGTGGAATAAGCAAAAGGAGCAAAAAACTTATATAACTGGGGAAGAAAGGAAGAGGCCATGGTATCTGACAGAATTATACTTACGATTCAAAGCCAAATCAGGATATGTGATTAGTGCTGGCTTGTCTCGGTCCCCATATACTATAACAGACACAGAACCACAGCGCGTTCGTACATGATGTTCCTGGCAGATGTTTACAGGAGCACAGATTATGAACAGATATGAGATATAAACCAACACAGAGAGAGTTAAGAATTCCAATCAGTCATAGAATAGATGCATTTGAAACTTTGAGTACCATAATATTTTCTAACTACGGAAGTGGTTGTTCAATAACAATAGCTTTTAGTTATATAAGACAAGTCATTTGTTTCATGTGACCCTTAAAAAAGGAAAAAAAGAAAAGAAATTATCAAAATAAAATTATTCATCAAAAGCACATCCCATGTGCAACTCACCCTTTTTAGTGAAATCCAACTTAACATAACTTTGCAAAAGATATAAAAAAAATAAAAGAAAGCTAAATCAAATGAGTAGTTCCTGATATGAATCATTGCATTTTTCAAAAAGCGAAGATAGTCTAAAAGGAGAGCATGGAATCTCTCATATTAAAAGAAGACACTGGGTTGATGTAAAGAAAATGTAAATTTACAGCTAGACAATTTTAATATAAATAATATAATAAAAGTAAAAAAAAAAAAGGAAAAAAGGTACAGCCAAGGTTTCTTCGATGAACTGCAAACACACATTGAACAATCCCGATGAATGAATAGTTGGGAGAATCCATTATTCAACTCTTTTGTTATGGCAAGCAACAAACTAAGAAGGAAAGAATCTCCAACCAATCAAAAAAGAAAAGTAAAAGCAGATAAATCCAAAGGTAGAAGCAACCAAAAATAATAATAATAACATTAGAGAACTGCACGAGATCAGCAAAACAATTAAATACCCAATTCACCAAAACTGCAAGTAAGCCAAAAAAAGGGAGGTTTAACTTTGTAATATTCAAACCAGTAATATTACTGCACATTTTAACACTTAAAAAACAAGAATTTGATACAACATAGGATGTTCTCATTTACCATAATAGAGGTAAAAAGACAAAGAAAGTTAAGAAGAACCCAAAAAATGATTGCTTTATATGTATTAAAAAAAAAAGGAAATGGACACTGAAACCAGCAATAGAAACTCCCCCAGCTTACCAGATATGTAGAATAAATTAAAAAAAAAAGTTTGACCAAATAAGGAATGCATAGATCTAGTGATATCCATTTCGTTAAATTCTCAATAGTGCAGAATTAAATTAAATTCAATTTCGAATCAACCCAATATTCCCCCCATTTTCAAAATTAAACGAAAAAATGGGGTCTTTACGTCTCTTCCCATGAAACTAAAAAACCAATTCAGCAATAAAAAATGCTAATAATAAAACGAAAACAAACGAAAAAAGGAGAGTGAAAAACAATGGAAAATGTAAATGTTAAAAAGGGAAAAAAACGGGGAAGAACCTTTCCACCAAGATAAATCTTTTCAGCATCGGGAGGAACAGAATCCTTTGACTCAGACATGGCTGTGGCTCTTTCTCTGTTATCTTCAAACAAAGAAAGAAAAGCTTTTTCTTTTCAAAACGATAACAGCTTTCCTTCTTTTTTCTTTCTTCGAGAAATATAAGCCTCTTGCTTTGATTTTGATGGCTTATAAATCAAGCGATTCTTTCTCCCTTTGAACTCGCTTGCTCTCGCTCTTTTATTTATTTTTGTTCTTTTTTTTTTTTTTACTACATATATATATATATATATGTAATAAACCAGCGGTGAAGCTCCACCGACGCTTTTTGGGGGAACCAACGGATTTACTCCTGGTCAAATCTCAACCCTCGGTCAGTTCGTGAATCGTGTCTAAACCGCGGCACTGTTTTTAAAAAATGGAAACAAACCTTTAAACGACGCCGTTGAGCTCCTCTTAAAGATGCCATATTTACCAAAATAGGCTCGGTTGTTGGTGAACTTTCTTTCTTTCTTTCTTTTTTTTAATTTTTTTTTATTTTGAATATTTGGAGAGAGCAATGAGGGATGATGATGATTACCATTTTGTCTTTTACTTAAAAAAAGAATTGATTGGCGCCGTAGTGATGTGGACGTCTCTCATTGGATGCTTTTT
>JBBYHK010000018.1:2969857-2983614 GCA_038382065.1 Adansonia grandidieri | reverse complement strand
TCATAATAACTAATTTACATAAGAGGCATGATAGAATTACCTCATATAGGTTTTTGAATTTTTCTTTAAGGTTTTTTTTCTTTCAACTTATGTTTTTATAATATTTCTCTTTAATATCTTATTATGATGATTAATTTTTTTTATATTGATGTAGCAATTTTTTGTTAAACATATTTCAATATGTTATATACTAAATTATTAATAAAGTTGAACTTTTGTAAAAATTTATATTGTAATTGCGTTATCAATGAATTTATAATTTTAAGAAATTTGTAGCATTCAGTTTTAATAGAATAACGTTTATAGGTATATATATTTAAATTATAAAATAATATTTTATTCATTTAAAGTTTATGAATTTTTATTATTTTAAATTACTAATTATTCTTTATTTTTTATTTTAGATTATTTCACTAGGATTTTTGAATTAATGTCAACTAAAGAATTTTTTTAGACTTTGATATGATATCTATAAACTATAAATTAAAGTTATTCCAAACAATTGAACAAGCAATTGACAAGTATTAAATACATTTTTTAATTATTTTATGATAAAATTACATTTTTCATTTTGTCTCTTAGCAAATAAAAACACTTTGATTAGGGTTTTTAAAAGAGGAGCTTTTAGAGAGAATAAAGAAGAAAACAAAATAGAAAATTAAAAAAAAAAAAAAAGAGAAGACAGAATAAAGTTGAGGAATGATTCCAATTATTTGTTGAGACAAAGAATTAAAAAATATTTAATATATTTGTATATTTGTATATTATTTATATTTTTATATAGTATTATATTTTAATTATTTTTATATCATATTCGTGTATAGTAAAAAATTATCAGATCTAATCATAAATAACTCTTAATTTTATATCAAGTGTTATATAATTATTGATTCTTTAATTTATTTTTTAAAAAATAAGGTCATATTAATTTTTTAGTTTTTATATTATTAAATTTAAATTTAATATATTAATAAATGATCAATAAAAATTAAAATATTGAATAATATGAAATAAGCCGATATAAATAGATTTTTTTTTAAACATCAAATATGGAATCAAAATATATATATATATATATATAATGATGGTTTAATGGTGAAAAGAAGCTATGTTAAATAAAGTTATAAGTTATTATGCGATAATGGAGTTTATATTTTTTTTAACTCTTAATATGAATGTAAATGATTAATATCAACGTAATTTATACAATTAAATTTTAATATCTATCATAAACTTTTTTTATATATAAGTACATTTTTTTGTACATATTAAAATATGAACTGCATTTGACAATCAAAAACATCTAATTTACAATAAGTTTCATAATCTTATTTTCCTACAAAAACATAAGAAAAATACGAAAGAACATTTTAACAATATTTTTTTGAATAATATTAAATATGTAAGCTTCATAAATAGCATTTGATTTCAATAATGAATGTTTTTGCATTTTTGAATAATTATATATTAAAATATACTATAATCTCTTTCATTAAGTTTAACTAAAAAATCTAAAAACAATTATTTATTTATTTAAATAGGTATATACAAATTGTCTTATTAAATTACTTATATTAATAGCAACATTTATATGAATGTAGGGTACTAGTATATCCGAGATAGTCTACTGATAGCAAAAAATTCCACGTGTCACCTCCACGAACACCCAAAAAAA
The DNA here is from genome assembly GCA_038382065.1 of Adansonia grandidieri. NCBI lineage: Eukaryota > Viridiplantae > Streptophyta > Magnoliopsida > Malvales > Malvaceae > Adansonia > Adansonia grandidieri. The sequence goes on along the minus strand of JBBYHK010000018.1, from coordinate 2,981,939 downwards.
TTGTCCAAAAATTAACTCAAAGCATAGAAAAATAATTATCTAATATATTAATAATAAATATAATTTTATTATATGTTTTAAAAATATATTTAAAAATAAAAATAATATATATAATAATATATAATAATATAAATTTTTAAATTATGTTTTCAATAAAATTAAAAAATTATATTGTTAATGGATCATATAATAAACTTAGAAAATACGTGGCTTCTAAAAACTCTCCGCTTTTCCCATCGAATCATCCGCGTTTATTGTAGAACTAAAAGGAACTCCACTCTTCTATCCTGCACCGCCACTTCATCAGATCTTCCCTAACTTACGCTACCTCCGCAAAATAATGCCGAGCGGAGAACTTCGGTACCCTTCTCCGCCGTCGTCTCAAGCGACCGAAACACCCCTGGAGGAAGACGACGCATGGGTCTGGGAGCAGATAAAAGCCGAGGCACGCTGCGACGCCGAGTCGGAGCCGGCTTTGGCTAGCTACCTCTACTCGACGATCCTTTCTCATTCCTCTCTGGAGCGCTCGCTTTCCTTCCATCTCGGCAACAAGCTCTGTTCCTCCACGCTGCTGTCCACGCTTCTCTACGATCTTTTCCTGAATACTTTCTCCTCCGACCCTTCTCTTCGAGCCGCGGCCATCGCTGATCTCCGTGCGGCTCGCGTTAGGGACCCTGCTTGCATCTCATTCTCTCACTGCCTGCTTAATTATAAAGGATTCTTGGCTTGCCAGGTAAATATATTTTCTCAATTTCCTCTGATTAAATAGATTTTACTGAATATATTGTTTCAATTAGAATGATATAATTGAAGGATGACTTATGGAAGGAATTTTAGGCCGTATTTGGTTTAAATGTTAAGTTCTTTATTTAGATAATTAAAATTAAATGTTTGATTCATATCAAACAAATTCCTTTCTTACTGTTAAGATTGATTAGCCTTTAGCACTTGGTTGAAACTGACATGCTTATTATTATTAATTGAGTGTTGCAAAAGGTATTATTAGATGAATTGAAGCCTTGATTTTTGTTCATAGAGTAGAAAATTGAAGGAAAGTGGATTTCTTTTATATTTTTGTTTCAGGCCCATCGAGTAGCACACAAGTTGTGGACTCAATCACGTAGGCCGCTAGCATTGGCATTACACTCCCGAGTCTCTGATGTTTTCGCTGTTGATATACATCCGGCAGCAAAGCTTGGGAAAGGGATTTTGTTTGATCATGCCACTGGTGTTGTGATTGGTGAAACCGCGGTTGTTGGTAACAGTGTGTCGATTCTGCATCATGTTACACTTGGCGGGACTGGCAAGGCAAGTGGGGATCGGCACCCAAAAATTGGAGATGGAGTGTTGATTGGGGCTGGTGCGACCATATTAGGGAATGTGAAGATTGGAGAGGGAGCAAAGATTGGGGCAGGGTCAGTGGTGCTGATTGATGTGCCTGCACGGACTACAGCTGTAGGGAACCCTGCAAGGCTCGTGGGAGGGAAGGAGAAACCATCGAGGCATGAGGAATGCCCTGGGGAATCCATGGATCACACTTCATTCATCTCTGAATGGTCAGATTATATCATTTGATCATCCAGTTTTAGGTTTTTTTTTAGTTGTTACTACATATACTTAAAGCTGTTCTACTTCGCATGATATGATGTTGAAGTTGTTAAAAATTGCAGTCTGTTTCTTGCTTTTACTTTAAGCTTCGATTATACAGTGAGGCCTTGGCTTACATTGTGATTATGTAATGAGATATATCAGCAATCAAGTAACTGGTTTCTAATTGCTATATCTTTTTACTAGCTGTTTCTATCCAAATGGAATTACCGTCTGATCCCATTGTGTGGCAGAACAAAACAAGATCCTTGGAATGGAATTCTTCTTGTAGAGGTAGTAACTCAAGTGAATTTTGATAAGCACGATTAACACTATTCTAATCAGCCACATAACGAGACTTTTCTGGCAGTTTTATCGGCTTTTGCCATTGCAGCCGCAGTTGAGGAAGCAGTAATGTACTTGGAATTGATGAATGAATACAGGATTTCTCAGGGGATTGAACATTATTTAGGGTAATTGATGTTTGAGGAGAGCTGGGTTTTTGAACGAGGTTGTGGAGTTTATTGAGAATATGTCAATTGAGCCAACAGTGAAGATTTGGGAGGCAATTTGGATGTTGTGACCTTGAAGCAAATGAGAAGTTGGAAGGCTAGAATAGGCAGATTAGGGAAGCAGGATAATGATATGTGATATGTGTCTGATATGAGATATGCGCTTTATGACATCAAAACAGGAGGCAAAAAAGTAGGCCTTACAATACAGTAGCAAGCATTTGGCAATTGCTCATGGTCTTACTAGTACTCCGGTAATACACCTCTTAGGATCATTAAGATCTGAGAATCTGTGGAGATTGCCACAACGCAACCAAAATCATATCCAAGATTTTTGGGAAAAAGTTGATTGTGAGGGATAACAGCGGTTTCATGATTTCAAGGATGATTGCAAAAGGAATTGGAGAACCCAATTTATCTCTCAAGTATTTTGTGTCGCTAAGCTGACTAAAGCTAACAATGCTGCCGCGAATCATTTATTTCTGTTGCAGTAAAGAAATATCTCATATCATTCACCGTCATGTATTAACTGATTATCCTCCTTTTTGATGTTTTGAGCAACTATCAGAAATCACTATAGTGACTTGATCACCTGAAGCTTGCAAGCAATCTAACTACCACCTATTGAATCTTGAATTTGAGTGTCGTAACCTTTTCCACCAAAGCCTAGGTCCCAGTAGCTAGTGTTGAACCAAAAGTAGATACATAGCAGCAGTCAGAATTCTTTATTGAATTAACACCCTCTGATTATCTACATTGCTTATGAATATAATCTTGACTCATCATCCATGGTGTAGGAACTACTACAAGCCTAAGAATCTGTAAGCTCGACATTGTACAAAATTTATTAGGTAAGGGAATGAAACCTATAGAATTCCTATTGTTGTAAAAGTTCCAACGTATTAATGGGTAAACCCACAAGAACGAAACCACACCAAAAACCAAGTTTCATTCTTCTGTATTAAATGAAGTTATCGCTGCCTCCATCTTCACTGCACTGGCCATGCAGGCATCGACCGAACCCAACCCGCAGATTTGTATTTTGACAAAGCTGAAACTCTCAAGTGTCACGAACCATGTCAACTTGCAATATATTATCTATTTTTTTAATACATTAGGTCTCATGTTTTTATCTGCAAAAAATGCCTATCGGTTGACCCACTAGAACTCCAGTACACAAGCAAACATGAGATTCATGACTCTTCTTGAAAACCACGATACCAAGGCTGAGGCCACTTGAAGTCAACACTTGCATTCCACATAAACACTTACATCTTCTATAATAAGGTACGGTGCACGTTCATTTGATGGAATTGGTTCATCCCATCCCCATGTGCTACCAAACCCCATCCCCCCCACCAAATGGAAATATATCAGAATTATTAACATAGAAATTGAGAGGAGAGAGATAGAGATCCTGAAATATGGTAAATAAATCACAATAATCAAGTTAATCTCCATTATTGGTTGCTCATCATCATCATAAATAAATACAAGTCCTCTTTAGAATTTACATAATCGAATTACTCCTTTATGACTGACTATAAAAGAATGAATCTATCAGCGAAAGCCATTGCGCGCTAGCCCTCCTCATTTGTCTAGGGATTCCAAACCGGCGCACCCTTAAACTACAAGCTTTGAAGACATCATGCATGTTACCCCTCCCTATATTCCTTCATTTTCTTCCCTTGTATCGACTACTCCCCATCTGCTTCTACCCTTGTACATTTTCGTTTTCCCAAGACAAAAAAAGAACCAAAAAATTTTATAAAAATTAGCTTAAATAAATCAAATCTTTCTCAACCCCCTACTTATCAAACTTCAAGTGAAACACGGGTTTTTATAGGTTTTAACTTCAAACCCAAGCTTTCTGGAGAGAGAAGCTCTGGTGAGATACAAGATGGACTTAATGGGCTCCTCGGGCTGCCACTCAACTGGCATGGCCTATACAACCCATATCCCATGAAGAAGTACTCCATAGGTATCAACATTGCATGTGGCTGTTCTTCTGTTACCATTGATCCACAAGCCTGGACCTGCATAAACAATCATCCTCCCCCCAATTAAGCATAGATTTAAAACTCTTATTTCAAGGACACAGAGCATTAATCACTGAAAAAAACAATCAAAACAGGAGTTAACCAATATTACAAAAAAAACGAAAATATTATTAATAAATCACGCCCCACAGCCCCAAATGAGTATGGGAATCCTTATTATCATCCAACAAGCAAGCTGGCCCACATCTTATGGTTTTTTTGAAGTAGATGAGAGACTACTAGATACTCCTACTGAATTGCAAATTATTTTGTAACATTAAGCAGGTCAAATAGAGTAATTAGTAATGTAGATAACATAGAATAGACAAGTATCATATAACAGCATACCAGCAAATCAATACCAAAATCCCTGTTACATAGGTAATTCCAAGATACTTACCTCGACTAAGGCACTAAATCTTCTATCCAACTTGGATGTCATGTGTAGGGCCTCAGAATGAAACGGTGAGTTATCACCAACAAATATTAATGTTCGACATCTGAGCCTCTTTAGCCCACTGGTAAGGTCAGGTCTCCTGCAGGTTGGTGAAACAAAGTTTTGAGCACTTGAAAATTATTTATTCAATGTATAAAGAGAAATAATATGCTAAAACAAGAACTGAAAATCCGAAGTAGTTCCATTATTTTGTATTTTACCGATTAATTGCTTGAAGATATTGCATCACGTTTGATCCATGCCTCTCATCCAGCAACTAAGAAAACAAACATGCCACATGAATAAGTCATGTAAACTTTAAAAAATTCAATGTTTAGAAGTAAAGAAACAGAAAGAGAATCCAAATCCAGCATACATGCCATTCAGGAAAGAAGAAAAAGGAAAGAAAAAAGCTTAAGCACTAACTCTTCTGCATGCTTGAACTATATCTGACTCAGGAACTTCTGTATTACCATGAACTTCCTGTTACAATTTAAAGAAATCTCATCATTCAAGCTACTTGATGAGTGAGGATATAAACTATCCAAAAAAAAAAAAGGGAGGATATAACAAAAAGAAACTTAAAAGATGGATTACTACGATGGAAATGCTATGTACCTTGCTAAAGTAACGTTGAAGCAAAAACTCTTTAAGCAGTCCACACATTCCATAAAAGTATAACAAATTTGACATCACCTACAGATTATACTTCGTTTTAGCTATACGATAGAAATTTAAGCACAAAGGATGCTAGTCATAACCAACAATCTTAGGAAGGAACCTTGTTATAAAACCATTCAATCCAAGACGGTGCTCTGCAAAGAGGGGATATAAGTATCAAACCAAGAACACGTTCCCTGTGTCTCATCTGCAATGCAAAACGTTCGTCAATGAACTAACATAAAACACACTTAAAAAAATACTACTCATAGGATTCAGAAGAAAACCTACAGCAAATAGAGTAAGAATGTAAGCACCCGCTGTCACTCCCATGCACATCACTGCACCAAGCCTGATGCCATGAGAAATGAAGTTATCTCAACTATGAAATTTTTAACAAAGAAATCTGCTGCTCTTAATGGGTAAAGAAACCCCTTTTCAACCAAAACACCGACATTGGCCAAATATAATAGCTCTCTACTAAGATGCCAAGCGAGTCAGCACCGTCAGCTAAGACAGAGTCTCATAAAAACAATGTAAAAAAGGTATTAGCAATAAGATTACCCAAAATAGTTGAGAACCTCAAGGATCTGATCAGCTAAATCATCAACACAATGTGCAGAAGCACTTGTACTAATTGGAGCAGCTCCCAACTGCAAGAACTCTTGTGAAAGTGCCAGAAAGGAAACTATGTGAATAATAGAATCCAATAATTGATTTAGTACGCTACCAGAAGATAAAATAGGCCATATACAACAGAAATAAGGCAAATAAGAATATGCCAACTAATTTACAGACCTCATGCCCAGGAGGACTAATATGGTAAACGCAGAAGTTGTGGAGCAGCAAGGAAGCTGCTTCTGGACAAAAGAACAATCCTTGGAAACAAGACACATCTGAAAAAAATTACAAAAAGAACACTACAATTGTTACAAAGCAGATTTGGAAATAAACAACCAAGAGAAGCAAATGCTTCCTAATGAATTTCTCACATGTGCAGATGTGCATGAATAGACACATTGATGAAGTTAAAAACAAAAACCATGAATGAAATAGCATGTATATTGCAGAATTCGCAAAAGGAGAATGCTCCTAAATTTAGCGTAACAAATACAAATTTACATAAGTGGAGAAGAAAGAGGGCAAGGTATCTAACAGCATTATACTTACGATTCAAAGCCAAATCGGGATATGTAATTAGTGCTGGCTTGTCTTGGTCCCCATAAACAATAACAGACACAGAACCACAGTGCGTTCGTACATGATGTTCCTGATAAGCACAGGTTAAGATGCATACCGATCAACATAGAAAGAGTTAAGCATATCAAACAATCATAGAATAGGTGCATGTGAAACTTTGAGTACTATATGTTTTCTGACTACGTAAGTAGTTATTCTACAAGAATAGCTTTTCAGTTATATAATTTGTTTCATGTGGCCCTTAAACAAAAGAAAAGAAACACCTAAAGTTATTCATCAAAAGCAATCCCCATGTGCAGTCACCCTTTTTAGGGAAATCCAACTTAAAATAACTTTGCCAATGAAAAAAAAATAGAGAGAGACAAATATAAATCAAATGAGTTAGTTCCTGATATCAATCCTTGCATTCTTCAAAAAAGAGATGACAGTCTAAAAGGAGAGCACGGAATCTCTCATATTAAAAAGAAGAAAAAAAATAATTGACATTGGGTTGATTTGAGAAAAAAAAAATTTACAGGTAGATGATTTTAATATAATAAAATAAAAGTGAAACAAAGAAAAAGATACAGCCAAGGTTTCTTCAATGAACTGCAAAGACACGGTGAATGATTCCGAGAATGAATAGGCGGAAGAATACATCATCCAACTTCTTTTGCCATTAGAAGCAACAAACTAAGAAGGAAAGAATCTCCGACCAATGACAAATGAAAAGTTAAAGCAGATAAACCCAAAGGCAGTAGCAACAAGAAATAAAATTAGAGAATAACACAATATAAGCAAAACAATCAAATACATAATCCACATAAAACCGTAAGTAAACCGAAGAGAAAAAGAGTCTAACGTTGTAATTTTAACATTTAAAAAACACATTATATATAAAACATGATAGCCATTTTACCATGATAGATGTCAAAAGACAAATAAGATTGAGAAGAAAAAAACCAAAAAAAAAAAAAAGATTGCTTTATATGTAATAAAAAGAGGAAAAGGACTATTGAAACCAGAAATGAAACTCCCCGAGCCAATTATGTAAAACAAGATTGCATATTTGACTAAATAAGGAATGCTTAGATCTAGTATCACCTTTAATTTCCCAAAATTGCAGAATTTAATTGAATTTCGAATCAAAATAACATTCCCTCATCTTTTTTTTCAAAACATCTCGAAAAATGGATTCTAAACCCACAAAACTAAAAACCCAATGCAGAAATCAAAATGCAGAATAATAAAATGAAAATCAAAAAAGGAGTGAAAAACAATGCGAAATCGACATGTAATAAAAAAATGGGGAAGAACCTTTCCACCAAGATAGATCTTTTCTGTATCAAGAGGAATGGAACTGTTTGAGTCAGCCATGGCTGTGGCTCTTTCTCTGTTATCTTCAAACAAAGAAAGAAAAGGCCTCTTTTTTTTTTTTCTTATTCAAAACAACAACAAAAGCCTTTCTTCCCCCTTTCTTTCTTTTTAATTCGGGATATGTAAGCCTCCCCGGCTTGTGTGGCTTACAAATCAAGCTATTCTCTCTCTCTCTCTCTCTCTCTCTCTCTCTATTGTTATTTATTTATTTTCTTTTCACTTTTTTAATCAAAAAAATATTTTATTTTACTTTATTTTAAAGTGAAGCTCCACCGACGCTTTTTTGGGAAAGCAACAGATGTACTTCATTTAACCCTAGACTCTGGTCAAATCTTGACCCTAGGTCAAATTGTCAAATAAAACGACACCGTTAAGAACATCACGATGATGCGGATTTACCAAAATGGGCTCCTTGTTGGTGAACTTTTCTTTTTAGACTTCTTTTTTTTTGAGTAATTAGGGAGCATGGCCATGGGCCATAGGATGGGCGTTGGTAAGCATGAGTAATTGTCGCCGTAGCTTAGATCTGACTATTCACTTGAGGTAGTGTTTATAAGATTAGTTATCTGATTAAGTTTTAAAGATTTATTTAATATATAATAGAATTTTAAAAAAAAATTTAAATAAAAAATTAGGTATGTATAAAAAATAAGTTGGGTTTTAATTTTTAATTTCAAGATTTGAATTCGGTTTGGTTTATTTTATATTTATGTCTATAAATTTTATATTTTTTATATATTAGATCATTTTTATTATATAAAGAATAAATATATGTAATATTATAATATAAATATTAAAAATATTAAATTATTTATATTTTAAAATTAATAAAAAAATTATTAAATTACTAAAAATTAAATTTTAAATATATATTTTTAAAAAATAATATGAGTAGGCCTAAACAGGTTTAAGACTATTTATCTACAAATATGAGTAGACTTGAGTAAACATAAATAATGTTAACATCATATTTAGGCTTGGTTGACAAACACTGTTACCATTCACATCATTGTGTTGTATTTTATTTTTAATACGATACGAAATAAATAAGTGAATGCACTTAATCTTAAAACACAAATGCAGCATGGTTAGTATACCTATTACACACGATAAGAAACAATTAACATGCATAAAACTAATCTATTGAAATTTAATATGATACTACACTATTACGGCACAAATAACACGACAACAACACGAATTTTTTTATGTAACTCTTTTTTAAATTATAACTTAACTAATTTATAAGGACATGATATATTATTTTTATAATGATATTTATACTAATTAAATTAAATTTTCTATTATAAAAATATTGGAACTATATATTATAAGAAAAAATTAAGTTTGCTCTACTTCTTTCTTGCTTTAACAATCATATTATTTATACTAATTAAAACGAGTAGAGTTATATTAAATTAAATGTTTAAAATACTAATTAACATTCATATTGTTAACAATCATATTATTAATACTAATTAAATGTTCTATTAAACGAAAGTATTAAAATTCATTTAAAAAATTGAGAGTTATTTGAATATTGTCAATTGGACCTGTCAATTTTAAACACAATATGATTATACGATACAAACTCAATATGAGAAAAATAGTATGATGATTAAATAGTAAAGAAAAGTTATTTTAAATGATATTATAAATTATGAGTTATCATATGATAGTTGTTGAGTTTATATTTTATTTTTTTCTTAATATGAATATAAATGATGAATATCAACATAATTTAAATGAATTAAATTTAGATATTCATCTTTTTTCTAGAAAATGTACACATAATGAATTAAAGTTTGTATATTTGTATTATATTTGTGTTATTTTATATCTATACTTTACTTAAGTTGTCCTCAAGTTAGAATATATTGTATATTTTATTATAGTAATTCAATATCAAATTTAAATACGTGTTATCTTTTTTTATCATAATCGTATTTAATATTATTAACGACAATAAAACTAAAACAACGTAAGAATTTAAACACCAGTATAAGAAAAGAAATCCACATAGAAGAGCAAAGGATGAGTAAGGTAATTAATAGGCGAACATCAAAAGCAATATTATTTGATTGAATCATACAATGATGATGCAAACGGTTTGAACATATATATTTATCGGTCCATCCTTCTTTTTTGTTGGGGGGGGGAGGGGATGGTAAATGCATCATCTTAATCTTCACGAAAAGCTTAAGGAGTCAATTTTGCTAGACATATATTCACACACCTTCGATATAAATGTTATAACTCTCTTTTACAATGTAACATCCGAAATGTTTTTAACCATTATTGCAGTTTATTTTCACCCTAGTAAACAACTTTCGTCTGAAATTTTTTGGATCGCATTGCTGTTGGTTTGAACTTAAGTTAGAAAAAATTTAGACTAAAAAACATGTACTTAAAAAGTACGATAAAAAATATGATTTAAGAACTTTTAACTCTTAACACTTAAAGTTTAAAAAAATTACTTAGATTAACTCACCTTATATTATTATTTAATGTTTTAAATATCAATAACTACCAATATGTTGTGAGGCTTTTTTATTAAAATAATATAATTTTTTTTATTTACCGAAATAGACTGTTTTTAAATTATTTATCGAAATAGGCCAATTTTGAAAAATAATTGAGAAATTGTCATTTCAAATGCCAAATTACCCAATCAGATGGCGGTTTCTCAATTTCTTATAAGAAATCGACAAATGAAATATCTATTTCTCACCAATTACAAAACTGGGGCAAGAAATTGGAGTATTAGTTGAGAAATCGTCATATTTTTTTTATTTTTTTACCATATTTAGATATCGTCAAATCCATTTCAACATGAAAAAAAATTAATTGTGTTGGGAAATCGCCATTTCCCAACTAATACTCCAATTTTCGACCTCGGTTTTGCAATTGGTGCGAAATCAGCATTTCATTTATCGATTTTTTATAAGAAATTGAAAAATCGCCTAATCAAAATCGCCATCTAATTGAATGATTTCTCAACAGAATTTTACATTTTTTTTTTTCATGTCGAGAAATCGGCATTTGAATAGCTTTTAAAAATTAACCTATTTCGGTAAATAAAAAATTTTTTATATTATTTTAATAAAAAACCATGTTGTGAAGTGCTTGAATTTTTTTTATTTGCTGCACTAGCGTTTATGCTAATTTTGCAACAATTTGGCTACTTATTAATATATTTGGCTGGGCGAAAACAGAAAAAATTATATAACGAAATAACGTGAGAAAAGAAAATAAAAGAAATACGAATCAATTGTGGTAGGCTATGATCAGCTCACAACAGTTGTTTTCTACAAATTTATTATTTTGATTTTATTTGCATGAATTAGAGAATTCTTTCGAAAATCCTACCTATTGTTATACAAACCATCAACTTTTCTATTTCTCTAATATATAATATTTGACATTAATAAATAAAATATTTATCACTTTCTAACTCTAACTTCATTTCTTAATCTCTAGCACACCCAAAGCCAAAAGAATCTGACATGTGCTAATTTCCTTGTAACTTTTCCGTCAAAATTCTTTTCGGAATTTGTTTCAACAACTTACAAATACAAAAGTTTAATTTGTTGAAGTTAAGCCAGGGCTACCCATCATTTCATTGATAAATGGAATCATTTTTGTACTTTGGCCTATGACACTTAATCTTTTGTTTTGATTGTTACAATAAAAATATATATATAATATCGTTAGATTTAATTTTATCTGATAATTTTATGCCGAAAATATCTCATTTTTCTCCATCTTCATCTTCCTCTTCTCCTTCTTCTTCATAAAACCCTAACTTAAAATAATTTGAACCTTCATCATTTCTAATAAAAAACCAAAAGCAAATTCAATTGAATCCAAAATTAAAACAATCTATCATTGAAAATTTCAGATCCCATTTAAGAAGCATGTCATCTTTAAAATGATACAAAATTCTTAAAGCTTACCTAATTTTTTGGATTTGTTTCTTTTTTTAATTATATATCTTTTGTAATCCATTTATTTTTGTGTTTGATGCTGATTAAATGCTGGAGCTTGAATTTGTTGAGTTTTTGCATTGATAGTTTTTCTCAATTCCTTTCATGCTATTTCCCTCATATATACTCTAAAAATAAAAACCCTAGATTCAATAATCAATATATTTTTGTTAGATTGTTGGATAATATAGTAAAATAAGCTTAAAAAAACTCTAAGAAAAATGAAAGGCAAAATCTTTGCTAGCATCAGATCATAGCTAAACCTGCTATCTTCACTTTTCGCAAAAAATTATACGTAAACGTCTC
>JBBYHK010000018.1:2956541-2969757 GCA_038382065.1 Adansonia grandidieri | reverse complement strand
GCAATATAAATCCGATTTATAAATTACATATAAAATAAAAATTATTTAAATTACATAAATAATTAAAATTTTGGTGAACTAATTTTTAAAAGTAAAATGTTGATTAGAGAGAAGAAAGTGTTGAATCTAGTAAAAATACTAATTTTATCTTTTCAAAACCTTTTAAATTTTAAATTCATTTAATTAATTATTTGATTATTGCACCTGTTATTTATTGACATAACTGCTTCATAAGAGATCTTCGACTATATAGTGAATAATTATCTAAAATATGAATGCAAAAAAAAAATAAACAATAAAGGGAAATAAAAGTTACGATACATTTTAAGTAGAAATCGAGTGATACAAACAAACAATAAAGGGAAATAAAAGTTAATAATATCTATCTCATCAACTAACACATATTGCTAATTAAAAATGAAAAATAAAATAAAATCGACATAAAAAAATAAAAAAATACGATAAATATTTTTTTATAAATTATTTTTTTACGAAACAAACAGATCTTATATATCAAAAGCATAAACTATGATCCATCGAAGATAGTGCTGATATTTTGTATTAGGTTGCTGCAGCAGCAGAAGAATTATACATACGATTGGATGAAGCTGGTCTTCTTTATTGTGTTGTTGCATGCTTTTTAATTTTTTATTTAGGTGACAGAGTTTTGCATGCATGCAGAGAGCACAGAGAGCACCTTGCAGTAGGGATTGCTTGTTGCTCAAAGCTCTTTTTTTTTATTTTTTTAGTTTCATTAGAATTAATATATTCCATTTTTAAGCTTTTTATATACATACCAAGTATGGTGACTTTGATACTAGAAATTAGTCTTTTCATATACCAAATATGGCCTGAATTTGTACTAATATTTAGATTTTTTTTTTAATTCACATATACATAGTAACATTTATATCTCATCCAATCCCTTGGATAAAACCTAATTCCAATTTCTATTATATTATTAATGATTTTAATCTCATCATAATCAAATGCCAAGTAGTATTAATTATACTACATCTTTTTTATTTTGAAAAAAATATATATTATTTTTTATTAATAATTTCAATAACTGTCTTTTTTTTTAAATTATTTTTTTCTATTTTACTATTATTTAATAATTATTTATTGATTTTATTTTTTTTAAATTCTCCCAAAATAATTAGGCCCTCGCCGCACCTCCAAACGTGCTCTCAGAATTGCTGCAGACTGCGAAGAGTATAATTGAAATCTCCTCCTATCCCTCACTCCCACTACTTTTCCTTCAACCTTAACCCTGGAGCTATCTGTCAGCCTCATTAAATGAGCAGCATCAGCCTTCTGCTCAATGACGATGCAATTTAAGTCTGGCATCAACAAAACCACGGAACACTTATCTCTGGTTCATGCCTAACCAGGTTACTCAGCTGCTCCCCATATTCAACATGGATTTAGAAAATGGCAGCTTGCATTTATTACCGTGCATGCAGTGATTGAGACAACATGAACCTAAGCTGTATGCAGAAATGCCGCTCAAGTTCTCATCAATGAAACTGGATTTTGACTTTCCAACTTGTACTAGAAGTTCATAGACTCAACATAGCCATTATCTTCATTCCTCAATTGGAAGAGAATTAATATTTTGAAGTTTTAAAACAAAACAGCAACATCGACGGTTCAGGACTTACGTTTAATATCAAAAAGAGATTTTGGCCTTATAAATGGTCAAAGATCTCGCTGTTTGATCCTAATTTCCTCGTGCATTCATAGGAGAGAATAAATGAAAATTAATGGCGATTAATGTTACATTGCTGATGAAAGAACCAATATACGATTGATTGTCTCGTACTTAAGCAGTTTTAAGAATGCCCGAACACAGATGCATTAAATAGGAGCAGCGGCTTCATGTTTTAGCCAATGCCATAACTATATGGATGGTGCTGATACAGCCAGCAGTGAGAATACTGCGACAAAATCAGCGCATCTTATAGAATTGAACTTTTGAAACCACACAACGTCGACCACTTAATGAATATTTGACCATTATATCGACATCCCGGGGATTCTTCTTGTTTGGTGCAACAGTCATGGTACCAATTATTGCCTCCCCTTCACATATGGTTAGCACATCCTCTAGGTACAAGACTGTTTGCTTCCAATGTGTAGCTCGCGATTTTGGCCCTGCATTTTGTTTTTGATTGTCAGAAACATCAATTAATAGCATGAAAACTTCAGGCTTGAGCAGATGTATTATGGTATTGCCAGGGCAAAAGTTATTCCAGTTTATATGCATATACGATGGAAAGGACAAAGGATAGAAAATTTTGTAATCTACTGATAAGAATAAAACAGATTGTGGAAGAATGAAGCGACAAACCTGTAGAGAAGCCCATCAATTTGTGGCATTTAGTAAATGATACATCAAAGTATGCAACAAAAGCATGAATGTAATCATCGCGTTGCGCAACAAGCTTAAAAGGTGCAGTGAAAGAAGCATCACCAGGGGCCATCTTGGAGATATCCATCGTCTGAATATAGAAAAGCAAAATGAGCAATGCAGATAAATTCCAAAAACATTACATCAAGAATTTCCAGCGACCATTTATGCATAGATACAAGATGATATCTACATCTGTGTTAGTTATGCTTGTGCTATGTGTTCCTTACCTTGAGAAGGTGGCTATTTGTCACAATTTGATTCTGGTCAACTGTGTCCACAAGAGGTTCCATCATAGCTTGCTTTTTGATGCAACTCATGTCAAAGCCATATACATTATTCCAAACTATAGCACAATGATGCCATGGAGAAAAGATGGGTATATATAAGAATACAAAAATTGAATTGTAATGAACCACAATGGAAAAACTGATTGAAAGCCCATAACCACATGTGAACATAAATACAAAGAAATAAAATCAATATATCAATATATGATGCTCACATTCAATCTTGTCATCTTTGTACTCCGCATCCTCAATTGCTGTCAAGTAAAGAGAAGCCTTATCTGGCAGCAAAACTCCATCATCGACCTGACGCAGGCAAAGGAATAAGAAAATTGAATGAAAAGAATATAGTGTATAAGAAACCAACAAAATTTTGCTTTCAGAAGCAAAAAAATGAAAGTAAAAATAAATTTAAAAGGCCACTTAGCCACATCAAAGCACAAGCAAAAAACTGCTCAAGAGAAGATGAACCGAGGATGGAAAGTATCAATCAATTAACAATTAAATCTGGAACCTAAGCCTTCGTTTACAACTGGCCTTGTGCAAATCACAGAGGATGTATGCAATCACGTTCACAGATTTTAACCAACAGAGTAGGTAGCCGCCAATGTATGTGCCTCCAACCAAGTTTAAGAAAAAAAAAAAAGAGCAGCACGTGGAGGGTAGGAAAGGTCAAGGAACACGTAAGTCCATGCACCATTTCTTTTGTCATATTTAAATTTGGAGATTGGTAGCACAAGTGCACTAGAAGACATAATATCACAGGAAACAACAAAATAGAAGGCAACCAGCCTTCATGGTCAGTTGACAACAGCTAAACCCAAGCCATACCTAACAAATACAGCTCCATAAATGTGCCATATCTAGAATATATTATGTTGAATTTCCCACCTCTACATGCATGCAGGTAGTCCAGTTTGAATATCAGTTTTAAACAGCATATGCACAAAAGAATCATAAAGGAACTTCTGATTACACAATAGAAGCACACAGACATATTCAAATATCAGCAACCATGAAAATATTTCAAGTACAGGAACTAATAGTATCAATGATGGCAGCAACTTACAAGCCATTTATCACGTGCATATAACACTGTATTCAACATATTCTCAAACAACAAAAAGTAACCCATCCACTCTGATATAATGATGTCTACTTTTGCAACAGGAAGATCAATTTCTTCAATCTTTCCTTTCAAAACTGTAACAACTGTATCATCAAATAATTCTCGGATAAGCAATGGGCAGAAGCAGTGGAATCGATACAAGAAGAAACAAAAGACTTTAATAACCCACCATCAGACAAGCCATTTGTTTCAACAATATGTTTAGCCATATCAGCCATGTGAGAGCACTCAACCTGGGAATGGGAAAATATTAACCACATTAGGCCAACTAGGGATGGATACTAGGAGTGTAATAATTATGTTGATCAGAGAGATATCAAAAACAAATAAAACAGAAATAAAAGAAAAAAGAACAGAAATACATACTGCATAAACGTGTGCTGCCCCTGCTTTTGCACAAAACAGGGACAAAATTCCAGTTCCAGCTCCCACATCAAGAACTATTTTGTTCTGGAATAGAAACTTATTCTGATAAATAACGTTTTGATAAGTCTTAGTTCGCACTACATCCTTAAGCATTTCCTGAGATACAGGTACTGCAGGTTAGCATAGAGGAAACCAGTTTCAAACAAATATATATATATATATATATTTTCAACAAAACCAAGTTTTTCCACTGTAACCAATAATATCCCAATGCAGAAATAATTTCTATAAATTGACGTAAAAGGGTAAGGGCAAATTGAGAATTGCTTTCTGGTAGCAAGCACAACACATTAATTCATGGGAAAGCTTGACAAAACAGAACAATTACAACCAAACCTTCATTCACAGATATTCATCACCCAATATGTGATAAAACAATGGCACCAAAGCAAAACTTATTCTATTAATAACTCAAAAATAACCAAACAATAAAAATGCTCCGCATTCAATATTCCAAGTGCTGCACACTTACTTCATGAATACCTGCATGCACCAAAAAAGAAAAAAAAAACAAAATAAGCTTTAAAAGGAAGTGATCACTGTACATAAATAACGCTATGTATAAGACTTCAAACATTAGCCAACCCTATGCAACGCCAAATACAGACATGCCAAATTGCTAATTCATTAAACGTATAACATCTAACCAGATTTACTAGACCTTTATTAACTTATATATAAGCAAACTATTGAGTTCAACAGGCTCTAGTTTTTGCAAAGATTGAAACTTTCTTCCCTTATTCGAAGCTTACTTATAGGCAAAGTTAACTCCAAGACTTCAAAATCCTTACTTATCCATAGTTTTGGAAGAAACAAGACAAATAACAGTAAAAAAATACGAATTTCAAAAAAGATTCTTAAACAAAATAAGAGGAATAAGAAAATATACCGAAGTGAGAGTAAGAATCGAAGTAATAATCAGCACTGGTTTTATCATCATCGCCATCGCAATCGACAAAGGAGACGTCGGGTTCTCCCATGGAGACATCTTCAGTCACTTTATCAACGGCGAGGACTGAGTCGTCGAGATTGGAGCTGTCGGTGGCTATTCCATCTTCGTCGGCGTCGTGGAAGCGAATCTTGGTTCCTTCGAATTGGTTCGAAGGGTTCGTCGAGGTTTGAGTCGAGTTGCTGCCTTTGCGGCGACCCATTTTTTTAATGACGGTGATTAGGGTTTTGCAGAGGAAAGTGGGCGGTGGCTAGGGTTTTTGTGAGGGCTTTTTGCTTTGTATTGGTGAGAAAGGTGACCTCCTGTGGGCTATTGCCCTTTGCTTGTGTTTAAATATTGGTTCGTGGTGTCTTGTCCATGTCTGCAGATTT
Organism: Adansonia grandidieri; assembly: GCA_038382065.1. Lineage (NCBI taxonomy): Eukaryota > Viridiplantae > Streptophyta > Magnoliopsida > Malvales > Malvaceae > Adansonia > Adansonia grandidieri. Next base: position 2,964,182 of record JBBYHK010000018.1, on the reverse strand, counting down.
TTAGAGGGACGAAAGTGCGAGTTTCTTTAAAAAATAATAAATAAATATATGTAAGATATTTATCTCAAATAACGTCGTTTTACTAGCAACCAATTTAAAGGTAGATCTGCTTCAAAGTCGTTTTATCTTTTCTAATTTAGAAAGTTTATTTGATATTTAAAAATATTTAAATAAAAGTATTAGATTTAAAAAATAAATTTAAGTAAAAAATTTTGATCCGATTAAAAATAAATAAGGTCTTCACTCTAACTTATAAAGTTCGAGTCTATTTCATTTTACTATTACATAATATATATTAATTTTATATTTTATATATTATATAATTTTTATCGTATAACAAGGGCATATATGTAATATTATAGTATAAATATTAAAAATTAAGTTAAATTATTTAAATTTTATACTTAATAAAAGAAAAATATTAATTAATAAAAACTAAATTTTAAAAATTATAAATTTTTAAAAAGTAAATTATAAAAAAATAATATAAGCAAGTCTAAATGAGCTTGAACTGTCCATTTATAAATATGAACAGGCTTTGACAAAATTCTAAACCCATATTTTAAGCCGAACTGGATTTAGATAAACATGTTTGATGTTAATATCATGCTTAAACCTGATTTAAACCTGGCCATGAGCATCTCTACTAGTACATGCTTAAATTTTCTTCACTACTAGATCGGACCAGTTAAATCGAAAGCTATTGATCTATTTAATCCAACTAGTGTATTAAAATCGCTTATTAATCGAACCAATATAATATGAATAACTTGAATCGAAACCTAGTTATCTATTTGATTACCTAGTATATTAAAATAGGTTATTAACGGAACCAATATAAAACCAAATCAACCAATACTGGTTTAGATTGTTTTAGTATTTTTCAAAATTTTATTTAAGATTTTTAAACAATCAATTTTATATTAAAAATCATTTAATTAAACCGAAATACATATATTTATTTATTATTAATTATATTTCAAATTTATATTAAATTAAATACATATTTTATTAATTACTAATTATATTTAATATTTATTTAATATAAAATTTAATATTTAAATATTAAAAAAACTATATTAAAACAGTTGGACCAAAAATTAAAAAAAAACTGAATAAAAATCAAAAGCCTAACAAGTCCTATCCAAGTTTTTTAACCTTTTCGCTGTATCATCCACTTCTGTTCCACCAGTCAAACCAACAGCGCCGAAAGGACATTGGATCTTTCCCCTTTTTTGATTTATTGGTTCATTACCGTTCGACTATCCATATTCCATGCATATGAAACTCATACACACACAGCATGAAAAAATTTTCAATAATTTAAATTTGTAAGATAGATATAAATCTAAATCTTTATAATCCAAACAAGACTTTTATCAAGCATCAGAGGTCGAATAGCTGCTGTTACAGATATATCTTCGAAGTTCCCACATTCTCAGGGCCATTGTCGTTCGTTAAACTTAGCTAAACTTTCCCCTCCAGCCCCCAATTTGGGGGTTAACCAGAGGCCTTGCTGAGTGGCCATGGTCCACCTGCCATGACAGCTTCAATCTCCCATGTTTCTCGAGGAACTTTTGTCATGTTCTTGCTACCATTGGCCGTTACAAGCTACAACCCAAGAAAGGAACTGTATGATTATGTGAAAAAAATGCAGGGTCCATCCTAACTGTATTTTGACAACAGATGCAGCACAACACATGAAAGTCCTATGACTATGACCAGATTCATCCCACATGAGCAAGCAAGTGTTATACTGGCACAGCGTAGATCCTGCTATACATTATCCATACCTATTTTACTCAAACTCGGGTGTGAAATATCTAACACGGGTATGTGTCCAACACAGATATATTCTATTTTTTTCAAGTTTTCCATGTCTTTGGAGAGCCATATCCCCATACCTCTGTCCGAAAATATGTTGGACATGGATACTTCAAAAAAAAAAATGAAAAGTTCATAGATCCAAACTCCCAGAGACCTGAACACCAACGAGCAAATTCATAAACTGAATTGTAAGAACTTAGAACATACTAGGGAGATTCTCAATCAAGACTATCCTCTGGTTCTTTTATAGCCAAAACTCGGTTTTGGCGCCATGAGTTTGTTTATATTTATTAACAGCATAGAGAAATATAATACCTATTTCTACATGCATGTAAATGTTAATAAGCGATAAGGATCCATTTTAAATTATATTTGGAACATAGACAGGCTACTTATACATGCAATTTAAATCAGGCAGGAAATTTTGGACTTGAATGATGGTAAGATTAAGTAACTACAATACCACATCACTTTCTATTCGAACTCCACCAAAATTTTTAAATCTGTCCACCATTTCACGGTTGAAGAACTTTGAAGTGTTTTCATTTTCCGTAGCTGGACCCAACAATGCATCAATGAAATAGCAACCAGGCTCCACTGTTATCACCTACAACAAGATGACGAAAACTTTAGTATGTGTTCCACGTGTTGGAAGCACTAATTGAGTTCCATATGGAGAACTTTTTATGAGAAAAAACAACAGATCACTTCTAAGAAAAACCTCCATATTAATAGATTTAATGCAAACTGATTCGTTTTTTTAAAACAATTTAAGTGCTTCACGTACTACCATGCTGTCATAGATTTCAAATACGAGCAAACTCATTGACAATTGAAGGGGTGTTACCACAGGGTTTCTCAAGAAATATCGTCATTATGTTGTAATTTATGTTCTACCAAAGCACATTAAGAAGTCTAATAGTTGACTAAGCTTAATTATGACCAGAGAACCAAAAAGTAATCGGAACAGTTGGTATTAGGACCTGAATTGTAGTCCTTGGAAATAAATTCAAGGTCTAAAATTTTAATAAAGGTAGCAGCCATTAATTCCACAAAATGGTTATGCTGCAATTTAAATAGAACATATTATACAAAATTAGTTTTCAAATTCAAACTTAAGAAATGCTTTTGTAAGAAGGAAACAAATATAGTAATTTGAAACAACATAGTCATGCAACTTTTTGATATCATTCAACTACAAAAGTATCAAAAAAGACATCACATTTTTAACCAGTGTGTACACATAAATAATACATACATCATAGCTGTGCTGATCATAATCCTAAAAGTGAAAACTCCTTTGACAAGAAAAAAGGTAAAAAATAGCACTTACCATTCCCTCCTGGAGTTGTCTGGCTGTACGCAAAGACTTCAAACCAGGTTCTTTTGGTCTTTCTATACCCTGAAAGATTTTCCAACCCATCCAAACCCATAAGGGAAATGAAGATTGTAGTTACTAACGAAATGAGGAGAAAAGGACGCCCAGAATAGACATAAATCCATAAGCAGAAAAGCTAATCAGAAGGACCTTTGGATAACCTCCAGGATCATGAGTATCAATACCCAACAAATGGCCCAGACCATGAGGCATAAAAATAGCACCCACTCGTTCAACCATCATATCATCAAGGTTTCTTCAATAAAAAAAATGAACCAATATGAGATTTTCTTATAATAGCAGTAACAAGAAGTTAATGAAAGAAACAAGTACATCGTCAGGAAAAAAGAATTTACCCAACAAGGATTTTGCCCTTTTTCAGCGACTCCAGAATTATTTTCTCAGCTAATCTGCAACAGATAAAAAGGAAACAAGAAAATACAAATTGAAGATAAAAGAAAAATATTATAAGGATATCAACTCATAAGCATTACTTTTCTTTGGCCTTACTTGTGCATATCAACCCAGCTTACACCAGGTTTCATTGCAGTTAGAACAGCATTGTGAGCATCAAGGACAGCCTGTAGCACATAGCACGTAGAAAAAGGAAGATCAAACAATGACAACTCAAATCAAAACGTTGTTTTTTCTTTTTTTCCCTTTTTTTTTATTATCAAAAATCAACTCAATATGGATTCTCATTGGAGGAAACTTGATATTATTCCTATCAATCATTAATCAAAGAGTAAAGAACTTACATTATATATAAGGCTTTGATCACTTGTAAACTTCCCATTCACCTGTACGCATAGTAGGATGTACATTAGAGAAGAAACTTCTACCACTGTATACTAGAGAATAAACCGGTCTCTTACTCCCAGTCCTAGTAGCATAGTAGAATTTTTATTTTCTTAAAATATATGAGTCTTCTCTACACGGTGTAGAAAACTTAACTATCCCAATAGTTTGCTGCAAAAACTGCAGTAAGAAACTTAAATAAATACATGCAGTCATATACCAAATACATGCAAGTGATCTGGGAAAGAACTCAGCCCAATAGGTCACAAAGATGCTTATAATTCCATGCAAGTGACACAAGAATTGGACATGCAAAATCCTACAATTTGTACTCAACATCTTTGGACGAACGCTAATGGTAAATGCTATCTATATTCCCTTTTTGCCTTTTGATTAATCTGAGTCGATGGCAAAATGGTCTGGCAAAATTAAATCTGAAAACTGAGAGATCTAGGAAAGGAATCAACATGGCAGAATATTGAGATTCTTTTGTGGAGCTACATTAAATGCTTCAGTTGAAGAGTGAGGGGGCCATATCCAGCATTCAACAAACAAACAAAGTAATTAATTGCAAAATAAATAGACATACTCACAGGGAATGTGCATGTAATGTCAGATCCATAGAAACTGTACTCAGCTCCCATGTCAAGCAAGGCCATATCTCCATCTTCTAAGATCTGCAGGAAAGATATTATAATGTTTATTGCTACTCAAGTCATAAACCAAACCTAACAAGATCATGTTTCTCTTGTGCAGATGAAGCTAACATATATTACAAAACAAAGCATTATAGGAAAAGTGGCGAAAACTATACCCTGTCATTAGGAGCTGCAGCATGTCCATAATGTAGAACAGCACTGCACCACAGAAACATAATGATCGTTATTGTGATCCAATATCGATGTACTCATATGCAAATGTCAATAATACAGCAAGTAAAATGTTTCAAATCAAATTCACAATTCACAAAGGCAGTACATTTCTCAAATCATACAGAATGACAGCTGAGTACAATTCTTGACACTCAAATTTCATAATAATGAGATATTACACTGGAGTTTTAAAACATTTGTAGCTATCATAGATTTCATTTCTTTTATGTTTAGATTAAAAGGTAAATCCTGACAAAATGGGAATGAAAACATTCCTAATGGGCTGTTATTTCTGCAATGTAGGTACTGAAAAGGAAACAATCAAGACCTAAGGTAATCCTCACCTATTTTCACCAGTAGCACAAATACATGTGTATGAACAGTGCCTACAGCCACCATACATGTAGGTGTGATGAAGAAACATGCTTTCCAACTGATATTCTTTCATACCTGCTTTAGTTTTTTGCATAACCTAGTTAAATAGAACAAAGCAAGTATATGTTAAATTACCACATCAACAAACATACTAAGGAAAACGATTCTGCCAAGAAATTAATAAGCATAGATGAAGCAAAAGGAGAAGAAAAGTAAGAAAGGAGAACTAAGTAACTGGCCACAAAGTAACTTCTAAATCAGGTAGAATGACAGATTATATCTGATAATATTTCGCTTTTATATGCAAAGAAAAATACATACAATTATTGTTCAAGCTATGAGATAAATGATTACCTCAACATGAGCTTCAGAACTAATATCATTGGCAAACTGGATAAGAGCAAGCTCCAAGTCTGACTTGAAAACTCGGCATTCAGTCAATATAGGATGCAGAGTTGTCAAATCTGTCTCAAATTTGTCTATTCCCTAAAATCAAAGAGGGGAAAAACTAGATAAGCCTCTAAAAAACAATATGGTACTTTTACACAACATAAATTTTGAGGCAAAGGTAGTGCACTAATTCAGTGACATTAGAAAAGTACACTAGAACTTGAGAATAATATCACACTGTTCTAAAGACAAAAGACAAATGAAATAGAACGGAGGACTAGAAGTAAAACCTCAAACTCTGCAGGTTTTGAGAAATTATTGCTATCAGTGTTAAGCCCATGTAATAGGAACAATAAAGGTTTTCCAGATCCCTTGTATTGGTCAACCAATACTTGAGCAATCTCATCAGTGTAGTAGACCATGCTAACCATATACCTTTCCTGCCAAGGAATGCAAACATAAACAGTACTAAACAACCACATGAACGGGCACATCAAAGTGGAAAACATCGATACAATAGTCACCTGGAAGTAGGAAAGTGGCTTTATTTCCCCCAACCAAACAGCATAATCAGCAGGTAACCTAGGCACGAATAGAATGGATTTCCCAGTTGCAATGTCCTTTAATGAGTAAAAAGGGAGAAATTTATCAACTTCAATAGTTTATAAATTTGTTAAGCTCTCTACTATTTAAAAAAGGAATCGGCAGTTAAAAAGTTTGTAATTTTAGAAAATAAAAAACGGTATAATATGGAAATTAATGCAAAGAACTTACAATAGCACCATAGAAACCAGGCTCCCTCACACCAAACAGGTAAGCGAAGTAACTCTCTTGCCTAAAACCGATAGATTATTATTAAATTTAAATTATTGCACTGTACTGAATTTTAATTCAATTGAAAGTTTACAAAAAGCAAGGCATGATCGATGTACCTGAAGAGCTCGATGTGATCAGTGCAATAGCGCGTTTGCTCTTCACCGCCCTGTTTCGATCGATTAATTACCAAAAAAAAAATAATAATAACTTGGATGGAGGCGCTTGAGGATGAAAATAATTGAAATGAGTGCCTTAATTAAGAGTACCTGAAGGCAGACGAAGCCGTCAAGGGGGCGAGAGGAGTCGGAGAGGTGTTGGCGAAGAGAATTGAGGAGCTTTTGACGGTTGGAGACGTGGAGCTCCATGGGTACTTGCGGAGGACAGAGAGACGATGGCGATGTTGAAGCCATGGAAATGGGATCTTTTCTCGTCGATTGTGCCATTTGCAAGCAACTAAGCTAGAGCTGCAGTATTTACTATTTAGTATATTATTTGGCATTTTCTTTCTTTTGCAAATTCAAACTCAAGTGCGAATGCGACGTCGTAGAGGTTAAATGGATTGGGCGCTAATCAGGCTTTTTTTGTTGGGCCTTTTCTTAACCAAGAAAACTATCACAATTAGATTTGCTCGTAAACCTCGCAAATCATTCAATCCGTGTTGGGATAAGATTATATAATAATTGCAGTAATTTAAATTATCCTTACTTAAATTATTATTTATCCAATAAAAATTATTTAAATTTAATTATAAATATTAATATTAATATATATTTTATAATATTATTTGAAACAATAATATCAATTTTTTTTTATCGATTTAAATCTGAATAAGAAGTCGACTCATCGACGCTTTTTAAGGGACAATGTGATACAAAGCAAAGATATTATTTGGAAATCCTGACTAACTTATCGCCTACCAATTCTTTAAATATAATCAATCTTCGTGCAAAAAATGATAGCAGTCAGAGAAGGCATCCTTTTTGCTGAAGAAGTTGGCATATTTGACTTGGTAAGTGAAACTGACGCTTCTCAGAGCTTCGCGCTAACTGATCAATGTATTCTGTAATAGGACATATTGTAGGGGAATACTTTTTGTATTTATTTAAAAAAAAAAAATACCATTTAGCAAGTAATAATTAATCTCGAAAACATCAAATTGGATCAATCCATTGAGTTAATAATTAG
>JBBYHK010000018.1:2913546-2940823 GCA_038382065.1 Adansonia grandidieri | reverse complement strand
ATGATAGGATAAATTATTAATTTATTAAAAAATTTATATAAATATGTAATAATTTAAATATAATTGTAATATTTAAAAATATAAAAATATTTATGTTTTTTATATTTATGGTAATGTATAGCTTTTAGCTAAGTTAGTATACGAGTTAACTAGACAACAATTTAATTAAAGAAATATAAAAAAAATCTAATTAAATTAATAATATTAGAGACTTTTACCTACTTTTATGGTTAAAAAATTTTCAATTTTATTAACTACGACATTCAAAAAAATATTTACTTAATTTTTTATATTTATTTATTAATCTCTTTAAATATTTTTTTAAAAAAATATTATCCTTTTCACTCGAAAATATATCTAGTTATATATAAAGCTTTCCTTTGAATTTGAATAACAAAAAAAATTACATCAATTCAATAAAAAAATACAAAAAAATAAATTAAAATTACAATAATTATAAAAATAAAATTAAAAATATTTAAATTTTTCATTTTTTTTAAATAACTGCTCGTTAAAAGTCAACTAATACAATTGAAAAACTACTTCGCTATTTCTTTAATTTTAACCTAGTTTTTTTTTTCTTTTAAAATATAATAATTTTTTAGTACGAATTACTTGGGTAGTTGCAAGGCAGAGATGAAACGAACTGAAAGCGAACGGCGATTGAGACTTGGACTTGCAGACGGTCTATGATTCGCTGACCAGTGATCGCTGCTTCTCTCTAAAGTTTAACGTCAGGCAATTAAGGCCAAACGTAATCTATTTCTCATATATTTCAGTCTGCTTTCTCCATGTTTAGTATTTATAGATTCCTCAAGGGATCCTAGGATCCTTTAACTCACACTTTGAATTATGAACTTTCTATTTGTTTCTGTTGATAGGTTTATGCAGATAATTGAAATTTGAAACTGAGAAAAAATTTTGGCTGGTTTATTTGTTAAAGGTGTTTTTGCTTTTGGGAATTGGGATTTTGATAAGGACTGGTCAATGGTTAATTGGTTAGGATCTTCCATGGAGTGCTCTTCACTTTTTAATTACCTTTCTTCTTTTTTTTTTTTGGGGGGGGGGGGGTGAGGATTTATTGGTTTGATTGGACTCAATAAAGCTGCCATTCACAACCTTTGATTCCATGAACAAACATTTTTCCAAGTTAAAGGCACTTTTAATCTCTAGGAAATGAATGTATAGGATATAAGTAAGCGCTGTTCTGTTTTCTCACAACCACTTACATGACCTAAATCTTTTGATCAAATTGTGTTTTCCCAATTGTAATGAACATTAAAACTTGGGTCCTCTTTTCAACTTTTGGTTGCCATTGCTTTAATTAATGTGCCAGTTAAAACCTTGACCGTCAATTTTTGTCGCTTTATCGATTTTTTTTTTCCCTGCTGTCATAAGAACTGGACGCGGATCATGAATGCTAATGGTGGACAACATGACTCCTAGATTTAAAAATTTAGCCGTTCGTTGTCTATGTTTTTAAGTCAGAATTACTTTTCATTATGGAAATACATAATTAGTGACGTAATATAATTGTTTTTTATTATAAAATGTGAGTTATTCTTAGGATCAGTTTGAGAGCTATGGATAAAGAAAAGAAAAATTCAACAGGAAGCAATAAGGGATTATTGCAGAGTGAAGAACTGTATCAGGTATTGCCCTTCTCTTAAATCATTTTATTTCTTACTCTGTTGTTTAGATTCTTAAGTCATACTAAGATAATGCGACAGTATATCCTAGAGACTAGTGTGTATCCACGTGAACCGGAGCCCTTAAAAGAGCTAAGGAGTATCACTGCTACCCACCCAAGGTATTATAGTACTCCTTACAGTCTTTTTTATCAATTGCTTTTTAAACATCCATTTTCATTCTCTTTATTATTGACTCAAACTAAAGTAGATATAATACATGCTCAAAGCCACACACACAGCTGAAATCGTAGGCTATAATCTTACTGTCCCCACTTGAGCAGTAAAACTGATAATGTATACTGAAGATTTGTGGTTCTCAATATGATTCAATTCAAAGGGCATAATATCTGTAATGTCTATAACCAAGAACAATAAAAGGTATATTTAGTTATTAATGCCTAGATTACCTTGTAGATTATTCTGTTAGCTTCTGACTGAAGTGTTTGTGTACTTACTTGGAGTTTGTAGCATTTTACGTCCAGGAACATAACTGACTTGTTATTTTCCAGGGCTGTAATGGCCACTGCACCTGATGCAGGGCAGCTAATCGCCATGCTTCTGAAGCTAATAAATGCGAAAAGGACAATTGAAGTTGGAGTTTTCACTGGATACTCTCTTCTCCTTACTGCTCTTACAATTCCAGAGGATGGCAAGGTAAACGCTCCATCTATTCCATCTAGACTAATACGTTCGCCCGTAATTAAAAAATCTGTAGATGGACCACTGGAAACTAACAGGGAAGCATCCCTAGCTTTCCTCTTTAGTCTTTCTTACTCATTCTGTATGGAACTGTCTTGAAGACCATTTACACGATGTTGCCTATGCTTGTTTTTTTACTGTTCATGTTCGTGCAGATTGTAGCCATAGATTTGAATCGGGAGTCATATGAGATAGGGTTACCGGTTATCAGAAGAGCTGGTGTTGAAAACAAAATTGACTTCAGAGAGTCCGAGGCTTTGCCAGTCCTTGATCAACTTCTTGAAGATGTAAGGATGAATTATTTTAAAAACCTTGGTTCTTAGTTTCATTCATTGCCCACTTACAGAAATCGTTGCTACGTTCCATAAATTCTACATTTCCTTGCTTAGCGTCTTGCATTTGTCATCCCAATTAAGGTTGTTACTAATGCTTCACTTTTATTTTTTGGGGGGTATTTCCTGTCATTGTTGTGGGGTTGTGGATCTGTTGCAGCCTGGAAATGAAAATGGTTTTGACTTTGCTTTTATCGATGCTGACAAGATCAATTACTGGAACTACCATGAGAGGCTGATGAAATTGGTGAAGGTCGGTGGTATTATTGTATATGATAACACATTGTGGGGAGGAACAGTTGCAATGCCTGTAGATTGCACTCCAGAGGTAATGCGAGAGGGCAGACAGAGAACACTGGATCTTAACAAATTGCTTGCATCCGATCCTCGTGTCGATATTTCACTTGCTCCATTAGGTGATGGGATCACAATCTGTAGGCGTATTCACTGAACTTTCTATTGAAGTTATAAATAATTAGGCTCACCAAACATACACCGGTAAACATGTTTTATGGTGGTTCTCAGCCTCAATAGGTAATCAGTTTCAGTAAACTGCTGTGTTGTACTTTTCAGTCAAGGAATAATCGTACTTTTTTAAGTTCATACATTCTGCTCTAATTTTGTTACTGATTTCGAAGGAAAAGAAAGAATCATCACGTAAAAAAAAACAAAAAGATTGAAGTTTAATTACATCATCGAGTGTCAAATAATACCATTTTCATCCAAATGGATGGAATACGGTAGCTAAAAACATGTTAAGAACACGTTGGTCTTTGCTTTCAATGGCTGCCTGCAAATTTAACGGCCACCACTTAGTTGGCAGACAAATGTATGCAGATGAACAAATATTAGGCGGTGAACGACCTGTATGATTTGGAAATGCATGGTATCTATTTGAGAACAGTCAGGTCAGCTTGCTGTCATCCAAACTCCCAACGATGCCGAGACAAGACAACAGCTACGTAGTAGGATACGCTCCCTAAGGAGCGGTTGCCGTGAGCTTCATTTGCAACCGGTTATGCTGGTTATATAATAAATATTATAGTTATATAAATTATATTAGTTATTACATAAATTATTATGATTGACAATATAAGTGAGTATTACATATTTTCATTACAATTACACGTATAAAATATTGATTTACATAATTATAAAAAGTAATAAAAGTTGTAATATATAAATTTATTATATTTACATAAAACTTTTGTAAGTTACAAAAATATATTACAAATATGTAATAAAAAGTAATATTACATAAAATATTATAGTTACATAAATTTTATTATATATTACATACTTTTATCATCATAGGTAATAGAAATAAGTAATACATATTTTTTTTGCAATTACATATATACATTATTTATTTACATAAATTATGATAAAAGACAATAAAAGTTATAATACGTAAATTTATTATATTTATATAAAAAATTTTTAAGTTACTAAAATATATTACCAATAGGTAATAGAAAATAACATTATATAAAATATTATAATTACATAAATTATATTATCTATTATATAAGTAATATAAATAAGTATTACACATTTTTATTATAATTATACATATATATTATATAATACATAAAAGATAATGAAAGTTGTAAAATATAATTTATTATATTTACACATAAATATTATAAGTAACATAAATCATTAGAGTACAGAAAATGTTTTTATGTGCAATATATTTATGTAAAACATTCTTTAGGAAAATTAACTATAATTTTCTCAAAATTATTTTTTATTTTTATTAAATATATTTTATATGTAGGGAATTAATTTTTTAGCAATTTTTAAAGTTAAGAGATTCTATTTTTTTTTTATTTTTTTATATCTTATTTAAAATTAGTAATGAATATAGTATATTAATAAAAATTTAATTTTATGATAAAATTTAATTTTTTATTAGTTGATAAGAATTATAACTAAAGGTTATAAAAATGACAAGTTACATTAGAATAAAGATAATGTTTGTATGTAATATGTGTTATAGGTAATGTATGTATGTAAAGAATCTTTCAGGGTAATGGTTATATGTAACAATTACATATAAACATTATCAGATTTACATGCAAATATTACATATTTACATAAAAACATTATAAAATCTGTATTGTATCTATGTAAAACATTCATTCTAGAAATTTAAACATAATTTTCTCAAAATTATTTTTTCTTTTTATTAAATATATTATATATAGAAAATTAATTTTTTAGTCATTTATTAAGAGAAAATTTTTTCATATTTTTATTTTTAATAATTTATTTGGGATATTAATAATAATTATATTATATTAAGAAAAAAATTATTTTTATGATAAAATATATTTTTAATTAATTGGTAAGAATTACAACTAAAAATTAGAAAAATTACTTATAACATTAGAGTGAAGGTAATGTTTGTATGTAATATATGTTATAGGTAATGTATATATGTAAAAGATCTTTGAAAGTAATATTTGTATGTAACAATTATATATACACATTACTGGATTTACATAAAAACATTATAGATTTACATAAAAATATTACAAAAACTATACTGTATCTATATAAAACATTCATTTAAGAAAATTAACTATAATTTTCTCAAACTTATTTTTTACTTTTTATTAAATATATTATGCATTTAGCAAATTAACTTTTTTAGTCATTTTTGAAGTGAAATTTTTTTTCATATTTTTATTTTTAATAATTTGTTAGGGTATATTAGTAATGATTATATTTTTATTAAGAAAAAATTGAATTTGATGATAAAATATGTATTTTTTATTAGTTGGTAAAATTACAATTAAAAATTATAAACTTACATATAAATATTATAATATACATAATGTTTATATGTAATTTGTCTTATATGTAATGTGTTTGTGTAAGAAATCTTTGCAGATAATGTTTATATGTAATTTATTACATACAAATATTACCAGATTACATACAAATATTATAAGTTTTACATAAAAACATTACCAAATCTGTAATATATTATGTAAAATATTTTTTTAAGAAAATTAACCATAATTTTCTCAAAATGATTTTTTATTTTTTATTAAATATATTATATATGTAGGAAATTAATTTTTGTAATAAGTTTTGAAGTGAAAAAAATTTTCATATATATTTTTTAGTTTAATAATCTATTTGGGTATAATAGTAATAATTATATTATATTAAGACAAGATTAATTTTATGATAAAATTATATTTTTTATTAGTTGGTCAAGTTACAACTAAACATTACAGAAATTACATGTAAATATTATAATTTATATAATATTTATATGTAATTAATGTTATATGTAATGTATGTGTGTAAAGAATCTTTAAAGGTAATATTTGTGTGTAATTTGTTACATACAAATACTACCAATTACACACAAATATTACAAGTTTTACATAAAAATATTACCAAATCTGTAATGTATTATATAAAACATTCTTTTAAGAAAATTAACAATAATTTTCTCAAAATTATTTTTTATTTTTTATTAAATATATTACATATGTGGGAAATTAATTTTTGTAATAATTTTTTAAGTAAAGAAAATTTTTATATTTTTTTAGTTTAATAATTTATTTGGGTATATTAGTAATAATTATATTATATTAAGAAAAATTAATTTTATGATAAAATTTATATTTTTTATTAGTTGGTCAAATTACACCTAAACGTTACAGAAATTACACATAAATATTACAATTTACATAATGTTTATATGTAATTTGTATTATATGTAATGTACATGGTGTAAAAAATTTTTGAAGGTAATGTTTGTATATAATTTGTTACATATAAATATTATCGAAATACATAGAAGCATTCCAGTTTTACATAAAAATATTACCAAATCTATAATATATGTATATAAAATATTCTTTTAAGAAAATTAACTATAATTTAATCAAAATTATTTTTTTACTTTTATTAAATATATTATAGATGTAGAAAATTAATTTTTGTGGTAATTTTTGAAGTGAAGAAAATTTTTACATTTTTTTGTTTAGTAATTTATTTGAGTATATTAGTAATAATTATACTATATTAGGAAAAAATTAATTTTATGATAAAATTTATATTTTTATTATTTGGTCAAATTACAACTAAACGTTATGGAAATTACACATAAATATTACAGTTTACATAATGTTTATACGTAATTTGCGTTATATATAATTTATGTAAAAAATCTTTAAAAGTAATGTTTGTATGTAATTATTTCCATATAAATATTATCGGATTACATACAAACATTAAAGTTTACCGAACCTATAATGTATTTATGTAAAGCATTTTTTAAGAAATTTATCTATAATTTTCTCAAAATTATTTTTTATTAAATATATTATATATGTGGGAAATTATTTTTTTAGTAATTTTTAAAGTGAAAAAATTTTCATATTTTTTATTTTAATAATATATTTGAGCATATTACTAATGATTATATTATATTAACAAAAAATAATTTTATGATAAAATATATATTTTTTACTTTTTTATTAGTAATAGGGAATTACTACTAAAATAAATTTATGTAAAAATATTTAATTGAAAATTCTATTTGTAAGTACTTAATTAAAATTCTAAGTAAAAATATTAAAAAAGTGAAATTTTATATGTAAAAACTTTAATTGAGAATTATATATAGGAGTTAGGCACGATTTGTTTGAAAGGATTGAAACAAAATTAAACACTTACATTGTTTATTGTTTATTTGTTTAGTTTTTTGTTTGCAATCTTAGGGATTAAGACTTTTTACCCTTCAAAAATAATAAGTTATGATTATCCCACTAGACAAGAATAATCAACTTTATTTTTTTTTCCTACTTACAAGTTTATTTTTTTTGGTTTTATTGGAACGTCATTCTCTCACTATACAAAAATAATCAACTTTAACACATATAAAACTGTGCTCAAGATAATGTTGATTGTACGTAAATAAAACTGCTTTGTGTATGTACTTTACGTGGCTTTGTTTCCCCTAAAACAATAAGAGATATAATTTGTAAACTACAAACTTATAAAATGACTAATAGGACAAATCCAATTGGAAATCATAATCTTATTTTAAAAGGACCCTCAAGGATCCTAATTACGACTTTCACAAAAACAGTTATTCCTATATCTGTCTTGCACATTAATTTTTTTCTCAAGTTGCATTTGATTTTCTTCTATTTTACAAGAGAAATCTCTGGTCTTTTTGGAACTCCTTTGAGAACCTAAAAGAAAGTAAAACGACGAAGAGCATATTCAAACGAGGAACACTTAAAACTTGGCCATTTAGGAGAGCTCACTGAATTGAAATGCTGCCAGAAGCGAACAGCAGCTGTTCCCATAATCGTCAAATGATAAGACATGAACCATAACTACCTAGATGCTAGATGAGTTTGCTCTTTGCCAGAGAAAACAAGTTCAATCAAAGGCATTATTAACTAGCATCCGGCAACTCGCGTAGAAGCAATGACCATCAACAACTAACTAAAAAAAAATTCACATGGCTTAAACGAATATGAACTAACCGAATGAGGGAGCAGTGAAAGTACGACAATCCAAGAAAGGAATATCATGCGAAAATTTAATATCAGCATCCTCCCAGAGATAATATTAAATAAGAAAGGAAGAAAATATCAACTAAATGAGCAACATTGGAAAATAAATATACTCACGATTGGAATAAAGACTGATACAAGCCTCCATCGGCACAACCCAAACTGTATCAGGATCATTATCAGAATGGCAGAGGGGGGATTCGTTTGAGGCTCTCTTTCCATTTAACAATCATTTGTTAAAGGGTTTTTGCCAAATGACAGTTTGGTTCCTGTTTGCAGCTATTCTTCAACACTTTATTTCCCACGAGGGCGCTCATGTCTCTCCTTATCCAGAGATGCCAAAAAGGGCTGAGAACTTGATCCACCGTATGTATACCTTGTAAAGAACAACAAGCAAATTGCGTTTAAAACAGCAGAGGTAATGAATCAAATTCAAAAGAAGTAAATAAAATCCAACCTAAATCCTCACATTTCCAATCTCAAAAATTGAAAACCCCAGAAATAAAATTGGATAGGTAAATTCACACTTAAATATCCAAAAACAAAAGAAAAAGGAACTCACTTGCCCATTGTGGTTCACAATTAATTTCTCTCCATTAGTTAACGATGATGACCAGTTCCAGAGCCGGACGGCTAAACCCTCCATAATCAAAGCCAAACCTCGGGAGACACAATGTTTATGTGGTTTTAATCAGTTGTACGGCATTTTAGAAATTCTAACGGTCATTGGGGTCATTACTGTTATCCAGCACAACCTCAAGTGGCATTTTGGATATTAAAAGAGAAGATATGGTTATTATATAACTTAGGCAGATTCTGAACGGTAGTAATGGTATGGTCTGAAACAATTCCAACGACTTCCATTCCGCTGCCTTGGTTCTATTTTCTTTTTCGTCTTCATTTTTTGTCAATGGAGGATCTTCCGCCACCTCTTGTCGTGGAAATCCTGAATCGACTCATGGATTCCACCGACCTTGCTCGGTGCCGACTTGTCTCGAAAACATTAAACTCACTTTCTCGCGAGGTTCGTTCTGTTAACCTCCTCTGCACCATGTCTCGCTACCTTAAATCTCGCTCGCCGGAGACCAAGGCCGACGTCACTCCTTTCAAGGCAATCATTAATAAATTCCTCCGCGAGGCTCAGTGTCTCGAAGCAATCTCGATCGGAGTCGATAAGTCGTTCAGAGATATCTCGTATGCTGACGTGGATGACGAGTCGGATGATTTGTATTTGATTTGTGTGGGGTTCGTGAAGGAGTGGTTGCCCAAGGTTTGCAGGGAGCTGAGGAAGCTGTCGATTTAGGATTTTTGGATACAATCTTGCTGGAGGAAATCTGAGGTTTTGGGCTTGATTTCTTCGTGTTGTGAGCTCTTCGGCACTTGCAATTTCAATTTCTTTCTTATTTTATCTTTCACTATAATTGGTTTGAAATTGAATTTAATGGAATCGTTTTAAGGCAGATTCTGGGGTTAATGTGGGAGGCAATTAATTTGTGTTAAAATTTTGAGAAATGGGATTGTGAAAGATGGTTAGGCGCACCATTTGAAATGAATTCAGCATCGGTTTTATTTTGGTTGCATTAAAGGCTGAAGCTTTTCTTTTTTTTCGTTAAGTTATATTCTTATTTCATGCAAAAGGTCATTGCTTTCGTTTTGTATCTGTAGGCAGTGATCTTATGGAACTAGAGCTGAAGAATGCTTGGCTTTCGGTTGATGGGTTGAATCCAATGACTAGGCTAACAAATTTGACACTTGAATATATTAGACTTGAAGATGAGGACCTAAACAAAGTTAATGAGTGTTTTCCTTCTCTTCAAGTTCTGAATTTGGTTGGCGTTGGAGGACTTAAAGATCCGAAGGTTCATCTCTTGCATCTTAAATCCTGCTTGTGGACAGTGTCAAATGCTCCTCTTTCTTTGACTATCTTTGCTCCCAACCTCGTGAAACTCCGACTGAAATGTATTAAGCCAAAATCTCTTGTTCTTGACACCCCATTGTTGTCAGATTTCCATCTTTCTTTTGAGGAGGCATATGACTTCAGAGTGAAAGAGTTTTGTTGTATGGAAAACCTTCAGCTTGAATCTTCAAGTCTTCATAGCCTCCTTGGCATGTTTCCATCTTGTAAATCAGTTAAGAAGCTGACAGTGAATTCTCTCAAATGGACCAAGGCCCTTAAAACAAGAAAATTTGGCTTGGACTCATTGTTTGATGTGTTTCCAAATGTAATATATCTTAATTTGGGTCCCGGGGCTTGGTCAGAAGCACAGAGTTGCTTTCAGAAAGGAGGCTTGGAAGATAGGAATGCAATGAAGGGATTGACAGAGATTGTGGCACATTTACTTGTGCATGATATTGAAGTTACCCTCTCCTTTATTTACACTATCCTGGATAAATGCACCAATTTATCAGACATGGAATTACTCCTCCACCCTAAAGAAGATTCTAGGGCTGCTGGTAGCCTCATCTCTAGGTGTACAACTTATTGTCCTAGAGTAAAATGGAGGTGGGGAATGTGGAAGGGAGGTTCAAACGATACTTGGGTCTCAATTAGCATTTAATTTGGTAATCCTTCTTTCTGGAAAGGAAATAGGAGTGCCTAATCTTTTATGCTCTGTGTTTTGTTTCTCTGGTTTAAATTGACCTTCCTCAATGATAGGGTTCGAGGTTTTTTCAGCAAACCTCGAAATGTTAGAACAAAGATTTTTTTTTTCTGTAAATACACGTATAGTTGACTAGTATGAAGACATCAGTAAGTAGAAATGAATATATAGTTGCTTGGAAGGTGAAAGCTTGTGGTTTCTTTTAATTGCTAGCCTGCTACATCATGTTTGTTGCTTTGATAAATGGTCATTCTATAAGGAAGTAGATGGAAAATAGAAATCAAAGCAATTTTAATTACTATATTGTCTTTGATATGGACTGTCCGCTGTTCCTTTTGAAGATCCTTTTGTTCTTGGAAGAGAACATGGTCAACGTACGCTGGAAGATGATTTTAGTTTCTGTTTTTAATTTGAAAGTACAAACCATTGTCACATGAATTTTATTTTCTCTTTAGGTCTTTGGATCGTGGAAAATAAATACAGGATTTTATTACCAAAAAAAAAAAAAATTGTCCATTCCTAGTTTTTTTTCTCTAAAGTTGAGAGGTAAAAGGGTAAAAGGAACAACTGAGGGGGGCGTTCCGAGAATCGAACTCGGGACCTCTCGCACCCAAAGCGAGAATCATACCACTAGACCAAACGCCCTGGTGACGATCAGAGTTACATATTTTTACATCGAAGCGTGCTTTCCAAACTTAGGGTTTTTGACCATGAATATTAAAGATCGCGGCTTGCGGACGGTATCTCCATAGTTAGGCGAAACTGAATCCACTTCGCCGCCCTCCTCTCTTACTCTGTTGCGGTAATTTCTCCTCTCCGTCATTCGAATAATTCCATTTTTCGTTTACCAAGTTTTTGGTTGGAGTTTTCGTTTACTTTCTGACGATCTTGAATTCTTTTCCCTTTTCCCCCTCCCCATTTTTGTTTCGCTACGATCTGATCACTATCCATTGTTCTCAGGTAAATAAAAATGGCGACGGTTCCAGGGCCATTGATTTGGGAGATCGTGAAGAAGAATAACTGTTTCTTGGTGAAGGAGTTCGGCCGAGGCAACGCCGGCGTCCAGTTCAGTAAGGAGAGCAATAATCTCTACAATCTTAACTCTTACAAGCACTCTGGTAAACCTCATCTTCTATTTTTTTTGTTTGGACTTGTTTCCCTAGAGCCCAAAAGTTGAAAAAAAAATGTTAATTTTTATATTTTTATAGGTCTAGCAAACAAGAAGACTGTAACTATTCAGCCTGGCGGGAAGGATCAGTCAGTGTTGCTTGCCACCTCAAAGACTAAGAAGCAGAACAAACCTGCAAGTTTGCTTCATAAATCTGTTATGAGGAAGGAGTTCCCTAGGATGGCTAAGGCTGTTGTTAATCAGGTATTCGACGAATTTGTTTTACTAGTAATGCCATAATCTGTAGTTTCAGCTTGTATTCAATCTGTTTGGCAAACAAGCATCGATTAGTCTTATGTTTGGATGTAAAAGCTCTTTGCTAATTATCTAATCTTCTGCTCTAATGGTCATTGTTGGTTAAACTACTTTTAACTTAGAATAATTGCCTGCAACCATCCATTTACATTTGGTTAAGCGGTGATGAGAAACTAACATGTAAGAAGGCCCCCTCTTATAATGGGTTCTTCAGTGAAATATACTTGTTACGCTTGGCTTCTGAGCTCGCATCCTCAACCATGGATTGCTGTTCTTTTTCGTAATTTTCTGTACTACACTTTGTTTTTTTTTTCTTTTTCTTGCTCAACATTCTATACTTTGTTTGATCAGCTATTTGCCACTTGCTAGCAATAATTACTGCTATTAAGAGTTGTCTTCCTTGTTGAATGTCTTGAATTAGTCTTTTTCTTTCTTGTGTTGGTTGTAAATGCTATTCATTTTGCAATTTGGGAAAATTCCTGCTTTTATTAACATTAGCACTCTAGTTCTATTGTCATCAATAGACTTTGAATTTGAGTCTTGGAGTTTGTCCACTGAACCCCCCCAAACGATGGCTGATAATACCTATCTCCATGGATGAAAAGTTGAGGAATATGAGCTTTGTACTGACTGCTGCTTGTTTGATGGTTTCAGGTTGCAGATAATTACTACCGACCAGATTTGAAGAAGGCAGCCCTTGCAAGACTTAGTGCTGTCCATAGGAGCCTCAAGGTAGCCAAATCTGGAGTCAAGAAGAGGAACAGACAGGCTGTTAAGATCCGTGGTAGGAAGTGAGATATGGATATTTAGGGAAAGTGTCATGCTTGTGTTGTTGTTGGTTTTCTTTGGTTCAAAAAGTTCCAGACAGTAAATTTTTCACTTCCATGTTCAACCTTTTGATGTATTGGAAAAACGGTCAACTCTGCTAGAGACGTTAGAGCTAAAATTTTGAGATAGTTGCATTCGAGTTTAATTTCTGCGAATACATTTCATGAGTGTGAATTTTGTTTTTTCAGTTATTTGGATTAATTGGATCAAACAAATTATTTCAATAGCTGGAGTATAATTGTTAGTAATTGATAATATTACCTTCCAAAACTTGATTATTCGTTATCCAGAAGCATTTAGGTAAGTTTGGCTAAAACCCTCTTTTCATGTACAAGAATGAGGTTGTACACAGGCATTTTCTTGCCATGAATTACTTATACAGGGTATTTACGGCTGATTCTTTTGATTAGTTATACCCTTCTGTGTTTAGAAATTTAGTGATCGGTACTCAATTTGCAGAAAGAAACACCTCTCGATTTCTTCAAACATAAAAGATAGAATTGCCTATTAAGGCATGAATAAAATAAGGGTTAACATTTGATACATCAGGGGTGAAAATTTTTTTTACCATGTTACTGTGTATTTTTGTTTTATTATATTTTGAAGTTGTGTGTCACTTTTTCCGTATTATTAACGAAGTCTAAAAATTCTTGTGGAATCTAAAAGCTTTATCGGCAAGTGATGAGATAATTTTTTGAAAATCTACCGTAGATCTATATTTTTAATGGTTTTGTATAAAAAAACCGTACTCTGAAAATTAAAAAAAAATTGCAGACTATAGGATTTGAAAAGCTATGATAGATTTAAAAAAAAAAAAAAATTGGTACATAGGAAGTTTACAATTGAAAAAATTGCAAATGATATGATTTCAATAATAAATTATTTGAAAGTCAGGTTTTTTTTTTTAAATATATGTATCAATTAATTAAATTAAATTTTAACTTATTTCTTTATTGCGATGCTTCCATCAAAAGAAAAATAATGGAACGATGAGGTTATGGTGGCCGTTTCACACTTCGATTTTAAGCGCACTTTTCGCGCTCCAAGAATAAGGTGCAAGAACCCAAAATCTCAACTACTCTGCTTTTTCAATATCACGTGCACTGCACGCGATGAATGCCCTTCTCTATTGTCTCTATTGCAGCCTTCACTGGATTTATTATATATAGCCCTAAATTATCCCCCAATTTGTACAACATAATTTCCCGCCTCACTGTTCCCCATTTCCCGCTTTGCGAAACCCTAACCCTGCGTCAAATGGGGCAGAAACAGCAACAACCGAACCCGGATCCGCTCTCCGAGCCCAAGAAAAAGCGACGCGTCGGTTTCGCTAACATCGGTCAGTACGCTCTTCTCCGATTTCATCGTTTTATGCTGTAGCCTTTCCACCCAAATTACACTTACCTTTTTCAACTTCACTTCGCTTTAAATTCCACTTTTAGTTACTTTCCAATGAGTGTTTTTTTGATGCAGCTCACGTTTGTTTTTTTTCCCTTTAATTTTTTTGGCCATGAAGTAGATGCTGGAGTTGAGCCCAATGACTGCATTAAGATTTACTTGGGTGAGTTTCGTGTTTGTTTGTTTTTTTTTTTTTTTCTAACTTGTTTTAGTTTTTGTTGTTGTTAATTTTATTGGTAGTTTATCTTCTGCTGTTGTAACGTAAACTCTGTTTTGGGCTTTGCTATACATTGATGGAAAAAAAAAGGTTAATAAAGAAATTTGAATTTCTTGATTCGTTAATTGGATGCTTTAATTAGCTGTGTTAACTGACGATGAAGACAATGTTGTGATTTAGTCTTGACAAGAATGGTATATATAAGATTGCTAACTTTTCTCTTGCTAGAGTAGAGGCAATCATCATAAACAACAATTTCCCCAGAACATTTTGGAATTATTACTAATTTTAAAAGTAGCATTGCTGCATGACCTGTCAATATTCAGGTTGACGGGCTCATTTCATTGTTAATTCATTATATATGGCATCGGGCTGGCTTAGTCATCTTAGAGTGCTTCTTGATTGTTAGCAAATGGTTGATTCCTAACGATAACACAAGAAACCTTATTAGGTCAATTTTTGGTTTTCTAATTAATTTACTTGACTTTATTTCCACTTTAAATTCTGATATGTTTCATTTGAGAACTTTCTTTTTCGTTGACTATTTGCTGAATTGACGTTAATTTAGTTTCTAAGAAAGAGGAAGTGGGGACTTCAGATGGTTTCTGTATTAGTCCAGTTGATTTAAACAGCTT
This sequence comes from Adansonia grandidieri, assembly GCA_038382065.1. Taxonomy (NCBI): domain Eukaryota; kingdom Viridiplantae; phylum Streptophyta; class Magnoliopsida; order Malvales; family Malvaceae; genus Adansonia; species Adansonia grandidieri. Next base: position 2,925,445 of record JBBYHK010000018.1, on the reverse strand, counting down.
TTTTGAAGAAGATGGGAAGATATATGGCTACCAAGGGTTAAAGGTAAATATGCATTAATAAGTTGCATCATATTGGCCTTTAAATAATCTTCTTTTTTTTTTTTGTCTGATGGTTTAGTTTCGATGTATTATTTCATTTTCCCAGATAACCATCTGGGTTAGCAGCATATCTTTTCATGCTTATGCTGATATTACCTTCCAAGGTACATCTGATGTAAGTAGAAATATGCAACCCTGAACTTCTAATAACAGTTTTAATCTCATTTCCTGTCTTATATTGAGTCAGTGAAGCATTTTATTTTTGTTTTCATGGCATTTTAATGGTTTTCACCCTTGTTTATTCAAGGGGGGCAAAGGGATTACGGACCTGAAATCTGCTCTTGAGGTATGCATTAGCTACCATGTTTGGCCTTTACTCAATCTCTGATATCTTGAGGCTTTCTGATTAATTGAGTCTTTTTTGTACAGAAAATTTTTGGTGAGACTCTTTTGGAGAACAAAGACGACTTCCTGCAAACGTTTTCAACTGAGAATAATTTTATTAGGTAATTATGCCATGAAAATCTCATGCACGTATAAAGATGCATTGCCCTTTTCCCCTTGCAATTTGGCTTTCTATTTTCTTTGCTTATGGTGTTATGAACTCAGTATGTTTACCCTTCTCAGTTCTGTTGTTTCCGATGGAGAGAAGTTGCAAACCAAAGCCTCCAATGGCCATATAACTCATTTTAATGGCAATTCAGAAGCAGCCTCTTCTGATCTGGAGGTAATTTTACTATCTTTGAATGCACTGAAATATCTGCTGCTCTCATTATTTGTCTTCAATTACGTATGAATAAAGTGTTTGTTTTGTTGCCAAAATGTCACTGTTATTACTGTCTATTCTGAGCTCCATTTCCTAAGCTGGAACTCCTGTCCAAACTCCAATTTATTTGGTTTTTATATTTTTCATCGGACCTGACAGCATAAGGAGTCACGCTGATCTTTTGTTATCATCTTTTGGTTAGATTGTTCATTGTTGTTTCCCATTTTGTAACTAGTTTCGGTCTCAGTTTTTATCTTATCTTTGTGAGAGGTCTCCTCTTGTGGTAGTTTTTTTCATTTCATGAAATTTTCAAGTATCCACAATAGAAAGGAGTTAATTTATCATTCCTTTCAGCATTTGCATTTTTGTCCTTTCATGTTTCTGTGGGCCTCTTTTTGGCAGTGATGGTTATGTCTGTTTTATTAATTTACATTCTTAAGAGGCTAGTTATGGTGACACTGTTCCTTAAGCATTCAAACCACCATGGAATGTCTGATGAAGTATATTGTAAGAAAATAGTAGATTATCTTGATGTTAACTTGCTGGTAGATAACATCACTATGAAATTAATAATATTGAGTTGCATGTATATAAATATTATCCACGGTTGATTTGCTTTCTTTCTGCGTTAGGTTGTTCGCCTGGTGGTAGGCAATTTGGCTGCTGGACATCTTTATAGTCGCTTGGTACCTCTGGTTCTTCTTCTTGTTGATGGTAGCTGTCACTTTTCACTGCATATTAATGGCAATATGTATCTTATTCTTAATATAATCTAAATAGTTATATTTTCTTGATTAGGTAGCAATCCTATTGACGTAACTGATCCAAGCTGGGAGTTATATCTCTTGACTCAGAAGAAAATTGATCAGCCAGATAACACTCAGCATTTATTCCTTGGTTTTACTGCGCTCTATCGTTTTTATCATTACCCTGATGGTTCACGCTTGCGACTCAGCCAGGTTTAATCTCTTTCATTGTCATTATTCATGTTAGTATCTGAGGTAGACTGAAGAAACCCAGAGTATTGCCCTCTTCAACAATCTGTGCATGTTGATATATTTTATTAATCACCAGTAGCATTTTTCATGAAGTTTTTTTTTTTTGGCAGATTTTGGTATTGCCTCCTTACCAGCACATGGGTTATGGAAGTTACCTTGTGGAGGTGGTAAGCAATGTTGCAATATCTGAAAATATTTATGACTTGACAGTTGAAGAGCCTCTAGATTACTTCCAACATGTGCGCACCAGTTTTGATGTAAAACGACTGCTAGCGTTTGATCCAGCCCAGAGTGCTGTTAAATCAACTGTCTTGCGTCTCAAGCAAGGGAAATTGTCGAAAAAGAACCATGTTCCTCGATTCTTACCACCCCCTGAAGTAGTTGAGGACGTCAGGAAAACTTTGAAAATTAACAAGAAACAGTTTCTTCAGTGTTGGGAGATTTTGATATACCTTGGCCTTGATCCTATAGAGAAGCATATGGAAGACTATGTGACTATCATTTGGAATAGAGTGAAGGCAGATATACTAGGGAAAGATTCTGAGACTGTGGGAAAGCAAGTGATTGAGGTCCCAAGTGTTCATGATGAGGAGACGTCATTTGTCATGTTCAGGTCTCAGAACAGCAAGGTTGGCGGTGTTCAAATGGATGAAGATCAGACAAAAACTCAGGAAGAGCAGCTGCAGCAGTTGGTTGATGAGAGAATTAAGGAGGTCAAGTTAATTGCACAAAAGCTGTCCCAGAAAAATTTATGAAGTGGCCACTTTCTTGGCGTGATGCATTAACCAGGGTAAGTAAGCATTACTGATAATTTATAGTGAAGTTGTACCGTTGTAGGATGTGGTAAATTTGAGGCTTGTTTTGTAACATTTTTGCCTTTACGCTTATCTTAGAATATTAGTTGACTTCATAGGCATTGTGATAACTTTTAACACTGGTGTTGATTTGAGCATTCCCTATCTTGAAAGTAATTATTGAATCAAATTCAAAGCTTGTGCCATTATTGGAGGGTTGGACTTGCATATTTGCAGCAAAGCTTCTGAGTTCTGAGCAAGCAACCAGGACCAGGGGGAACAATTTATTTCTAGTATTACCAATGAGCTCTATTTCTTAGTGGCATTTGTTAGTTTCATCCTCAGCGCCCTTACTCGGTTGGCCCATAGAGCGGTAATACCTAATAGAATTGTACTTTTCGTTAGGATGTTGAATGCTTTCTAGGCTAGCTGATTCTTTTCCCTCTTGTATTTGTGAATATTGACGGCATGTCTGCTTAGTATTAATGTCTCTGAACGGCCGATTTAGCATTTCATGGTATACTGAGGCTGGGCTTGGGCTGGCACAGTGGCACCTCCGATCGTTTTCTGCTTACATTTTAAAGAAATTGATTATAAATTAAAGGCTGTGAATACCCCTACTAAGACTAAAGATGTAAAATCTCCAATGACTGCTTATCTGGAATGAACATTGGAGGATGGGGAAAAAACTGGATAAATCAAACGGCATAAACAACTTATTGGCCTGTGGCCTTTACGTCCCTGCCCCTCTTGCTTGTGGCAGGCAGCAGGTACACTGCCCGTGTGTTTGGTCCCCCCTTCATGCAAGAGTTACAACCATTACCTACCTACCTAAGTACATAGTTCAAAATGTATCGGTGTTACCATATCATTTCTACGAATATATATATATATGTATATATATTTATCCTTTTTTAATATGGTGTCAGAAAAGACTGAACTATCAGCAGCTAGTTAAGTTATAACATCCGCATAGAGAGCATAGTATCAGGAACCATCATTTTCACAGTTAGTCCTCAAACCTTTGTACATTCACTATGACCGTAAAGTGATTGGTAGATGTTTTCCGAGGATGCTTTCCTAGATAGAAAAGCTGAACTTCTGCGAACATCATAGCCTGCATCCTCGGTTGTTAAGTTCTTCCAATTCCCCAAGTTCAGATGCGCCAAACAACCATCAATTGCTTAATTCCAACGTAGCTGTTGAATGAAAAAATTCAATGGTCAAATGTTCACTTCCTCTGATATCATATGACCAGGATTCAGACAAGTGCTAAAGAAAAGTTTTCCAAAGAAGAAAATTCGTTATGATTTTTTATATTAAATATTTATTATTTTTTTAAAATATGCATCTGAACATAGAGGTATCTGTAATAATAGAAATGTATTTGTGTGTATACAGTAAATATTTTATAAAAAATAATTGATAAAAAAACCTTGACAGTAGACAAATGTACAAAAAAGAACTAAAAATTATCAATAAATCTAAAATAACAAATCGATGATAATGATATTAATATTAAAATTAGAAGGATAAGTCCACCGTTTCATACAAATTGACTTGACTGGTGTTAGAATTCATCACATTCATGAATTATTTGCATTATGATAGCATTACAAAAGTTGAGAACCCTGACTTGATACTTGAATTCCCTTGGCCTTGGTGGTGGTTCCTAGAGATAGCAGTAGCAATAGGCAGTGGCAGAACGAACAAAATAAACAAAACAAGAAGGATAGAACTGCTAGTGCCAGGTCAAAGACATCAATTGATTCCTAATGTTTCCATGTTAATCCATTCAAACACTATTAAAAGTTAAAAAAAAATAATTAATTGATTGCATATATCGTATATTAATATAAGTATTGTATTTAAAATTTTAATTTAAAATTTCAAAGTAAAAATAAAACAAATCAATCCAACTTGGATGTTTTTGGTCTTTTTTTGGGTGAGACCATGGATTTCGATTTCATAGTGAAGGCCCAAGCAAACTGGCGGTCCAAGGTCCATTAATATTCATAAAAACTGCACCGTTTCGTAGAGCTTTATGCAACCTAGGGTTTTGTTTGTGTTTATTTTTACTTGAGCTCCGTTCCTCTCGTCTGTTTCTCTTTGCTTCTGCTTCCAAACCGAAACAGGTCTCTCTCTCACCGTTTGGTTTCCGAGAAAACCCAATGAGAAACTGGAAAATTAAGAAAGAACTTTTCTACTATTTTCTCTCTTTTCGATTTAATATTTTTTTTAAATTAGATTAAGATTTGCTTTTGAACTGATGAGTGGGTCACTGAATGCAGGTAAGCAAGAGAGAGTGAAAATGGTTGAGAAAACAAGAGGAAGAAAGGAAGAGGTGGTTACCAGAGAGTACACCATCAACCTTCACAAGCGCCTCCATGGCTGGTAACTAATCTTTCCCTTCCAAAAAAAAAAAAAAACCATTGATTTGCTTCGCTTTTCTTTTTCCTTCTATTCTTAGTATTGTGCTCTTTGCTTTATAAAGTTGTTTGCTTGATTTATTACTCTTTTCAATATTTCGATGATTTGTATCGCTCCTATTGTTAAATTGACCTCTATTGTTTGTGGTTATTCATGTTGTTTGTGACGAGTAGGCTAACAATTATAGTTATGAACTTAGTTTGTCTAAGTATTGTTATTTCATGGGGATAAGAAATGGCGCTTGAGAGTCGGTTAGTGATTTTGAGATTCGTGATACTTTCGATGGATTGTTTTTCCACTTTTCGGCAAAGTTAATATGTGAAACACAGATGGCTCAAGGTGGTGCTGTTGCGTTTAGGTGTAGTTTTGTGCTTGGAAGTTGGAGGAATGGATTTTAATTATGGGAAAATAATGCTAGACTGAATGCCAAGTATTACATATTTTAGTATGATATTCTTGTTTTTCAACGGTTGCAATAGCTTTATGGAATAATCTAACTATGCTTCTGCCATTGAATTGTGTGGAATTATAAGTTATTTCTGCAGCAGAGTATCACTTTGTCTGGAAATATGTTTAATCATATGCTAATTGATGATGTTAAGTAAAAAGGTTTGAGTAACTAGGGTCTAACTTTCTTCATTGTAATCTTGGAAACAGCACATTCAAGAAGAAGGCTCCCAAGGCTATAAAGGAGATCAGGAAGTTTGCGGAAAAAGCAATGGGTACAAAGGATGTGAGAGTTGACGTCAAGCTGAACAAGCACATTTGGAGCAGAGGGATCCGAAGCGTCCCAAGAAGGATTAGGGTTCGCATTGCTCGCAAGAGAAATGATGATGAAGATGCAAAGGAGGAGCTCTACTCCCTTGTGACAGTTGCTGAAATCCCGGCTGAAGGACTGAAGGGTTTGGGCACCAAGGTCATCGATGATGATGAGTAATTTATTGATCTCTAGTTTATGAAAAGTTACATTTTGTTCACCAAGAAGTTCACATCAGAGTTTTGGCTAGTGTTGCAATTGTGACTTACAAGACATATCATTTTCCTCTTATATTTGGTTTATTGTTTGTCCAGGCCATAAATTTTGGTGCTTTTAGTTTTACCTGTAGTAGAGATGGCCATATTCAAATGATTTGGATTTATGTTCCTAAGTTTTAGTTCTCCGATGATTTGAAAACATAGAATTGTCACTTCCCAATCAATGCTATTTATGTTTCAACTTAATGGAGCTATGTCCTCGTGCAATTGAAAGAAGTATCATGGTATGCAGCTAAGCTGCTATTATATTATTGTCGTGAATTAAGGCCAGTAAACCATGTTGGGTGCTTTGGTGTAACCGTGAAAAAGTACCTAGTTTATATTATAAAAAATGTTTACCTAGTTTTATCTACTACTTGGCATGAATATTGTTAGATCTACCTGATAGGAAGGATGGATTGCTTCTGGTGGCTTATGTCACCACTTTCAACCGTAAAAGGTTTGAATTGTTCTTTGAATCAAAAAACCGGAGGGTAGAAGGCCTTATATGATGCAGGTGGAACCATAGACATCGAGGGCAATCAGGATGATATACACATTTTTATATTAAATAGCACTTTCATGGGAGACTAACTATTAAACATTCCAAAATGATGCAAAAAATAGGTAGCTAAGAGAAAAGAATAAGAATCCTCCTGGTCTGGTTTTCGTTCCAGTCTGTCCGGTGAGAATTACTGGTTAACAGGTCTTTTGTAGAAGCAGAAGAGAAGCGAGGATAGGTTGTCAGCTGCCAAACTATGACAGTGATTTGGACATCCATTCTTCAATCCCTCTCGCTAAAGCTGCTTCTAATCCTCAATGATGTTAAACAATCTAGTGCTATCTGATGCGGAGTTGAAGCGAAGACTTCCTAGTCAGCTTTAAAAGCAGCACGTAGCTTATGAGTTGTTTTACTACTTTGGACTCTCGGAGTAAACTCTATACTAAATTTAGCAAAATAATTAACATGAAACAGGCACAACCAGCCAATGAAGGAATGCATACCCATGAAGATAAGCAAACAGTCATAGAAATAGTTGTATATCGACGTGCACAGACATATTTGACGATTGGTGATAAGAAAATAGGAATAGTTGACAATCCAAAGGACAGCTTAGTCATCATTTATTTTCGAGCAAAATACCCCATGGGCCTTGCCTCAGTCCAATTACATTAGCAATTCGAGAAATTTGATCTATAATGGAGATAAGTATATGGGTCATACTAAATAACTGAGTAGGACATAGTCAGGTATATTGGCAGCTGTTAGATGCTGCATTTTATTTAGGGAAACTCTTCTAAGAATTGAGCTCATAGGTCAGTCGTCAGTTGGTATCACTTGAATATTTACCTAAACGAGCAAGATATCATACCCAATATAAAGTTAATTCACAAATTTATGTTCCATAGTCCATATTTTACTAATGTATTAATGACGGAATGAATCAGGAGACAGTAAAGAAGACATGCCTTATTACATAAGAAAATAACACTAATCCATGCATAACAAACAAATATTTGGAGCTGTTAAAGGAAGAGCATAAATGAAGAAACAGTTTTACTACTACAATTTCCTTTCAAAGTATGTAATATAACTACTAAGGCCTGAATAACAAAAAAAAAAAAGTCCATCAGTATTTTTAAAACAATGAAAATCAACACAATTTTCTCAGCTCATCTGGAAGAAACCCCATCAAAGATCAGCTCTCCCTGGATATCTGGGGAAGGGAATAACATCTCTAATGTTGTCGATGCCCGTGGCAAAGAGAATCATTCGTTCAAAGCCTAAACCAAATCCACAATGTTTAACTGTTCCATAGCGTCGCAGGTCAAGATACCACTCATATGGCTCAAGCGGCAGCTCCATTTCCAAAATTCTGTAAGGAATTGCAACGAAAGCCAGGTTCATTCTTATGATCAATATCCTTAAGTGTTCGATTTCTATAGAGGAATACCCAATGCTAATGATATAACTATGACAAAGCTTAGCAGTACAAAACTAAAATACCACCATAATATGAACCAGGGAACCACTCCCACATACCTTTCCTGAATGACCTCATAACGCTCTTCCCTTTGGCTTCCCCCGATCAGTTCTCCAACCTATAACGTTTGAAAAATATCCACTAAAAAATGTGACAAAGCAAAAAGGGGAAGATTGTAAATACACATTTAATGACAGAGCAGAAAGAAAATGCCAACCTTTGGCACAAGGACATCCATAGCAGCGACAGTCTTCAAGTCATCATTAAGCCTCATGTAGAATGCTTTTATTCCCTTTGGATAGTTATAAACAATAACAGGCTTCTGAAATTTAACTTCTGTCAAGTATCTGGAGGGTCAATGCAAAACAATATATTAGCAACTATGTTTAAAACACGTAGAAGAAATAATTAGAAAGACTTGCATACCTTTCATGCTCAGAAGCTAAATCAATCCCCCACTCCACTTCATTCTCAAATTTCTTACCACCTCTCACAGCTTCCTTTAAAAGCTCCACCGCTTCTGTGTATGATATTCGTACAAAGGGAGTTGAAGCAACCATTCTCAACCGGTCAATGCAACCTTTATCATAATTTTTAGCCATGAATTCCATATCATCAGGGCATTTATCAAGCAACCAAGTACACATATACTTCACATAAGCCTCGGCACAGTTCATGTCATCCTGCAAAAGCATCCAATCTTTGATTAAATTTCCACATGAATATTTTCTTTCAGACCACAAAAATGAATGTAAAAGGAGTATTATGAACTAGTCCCAGGCAAACCTGAAGATCCGCAAATGCTATTTCAGGCTCAACCATCCAAAATTCTGCCAAATGTCTTGAAGTGTGAGAGTGTTCAGCCCGAAAAGTTGGCCCAAATGTATACACATTACCAACAGCACAAGCATACGTTTCAACCTGCAGTTGGCCAGAAACTGTCAAAAAAGCTTGACGAGCAAAGAAATCTTTAGTGTAGTCAATCTTGCCATCCTTTTCAGGGATCCCAGGTTTCAATTTAAATCTCTCCTCCAGCTTAGAGAGATTCTCCTTCGCTTTGTTAAGTTCTGCCACAGAAGCACTGATATCCAATTTGCTTGCTTTAGCAGCTTTGAGTTGTTTAACAGCCTCTCCTCTCTCACTCACAAGTTGCCTAGCTGCTTCTATATCCGCCTCTGATGGAGGAGGGTTTTTAATCAGTTCCTTCTCCAACTTTTCAGCTTCACTAATCAAAGTTGTAACTTGAAACATCTCACCAGCACCCTCACAATCACTAGTAGTTATAATTGGAGTGTGCACATAAAGGAAATGATTCTCTTGGAAAAACGAGTGAGTAGCAAAAGCAAGCGCGTTCCGAATCCGGGCAATGGCAGCAATCTGAATCCACATATAATTACCAAGAATTACAAAACAATAACACAAGTAGGAAAATACCATACGCATTCACAACCTAACTTGGATATAACAAACCATGAAACCGCGATATTAAACGGTTCCTAAACTTACTAAAAATTCATATATGGTTTCGAATTGAACTCAGAACTCCTAACTTGTCCATAAAGTTGAAAAGCTTTACCTTCAATATATTTATCGGTATTACAATTTCAAGCTTCTTTTAAGGAAATAAAAATATAGTTTTTCAACATTCAAAAAAAGGTAAGATAAGCATTCGATTTGGGGCAAAGACTAAAGATTCATACCGTATTGGTCCTAGATCGAAGATGAAGATGATCCCTCAAAAATTCAAGCGTGAGCTTCGTCTTTGGTATCGGGTATCTAGCAGGATCCACTTCGCCTACAGAAACCACTTTTTCCACCCGAAGCTCAATCTTCTGCCTCGTGCCTTCAGGTGGCACCTTCAATATTCCATCCACCACCACGCACGTGCCGGTCGCCACCAGCTTGCTCAGAACAGTTACGCTGGCGTCCACAATCACCTGCAAGTTCGCCGGGCACGAGCCATCATTCAGTTCCAAGAACGCGAAAGTTCCTTTCCCTTGCTCTCTCCCTGTCTTTACCCAACCACCGGCCCGGACTCGTTGCCCAGCAAGGCCAGCGCCGCCGTCTGGCCGGCCCACGATGGAACGGATCAGGACGCGATCAGAGAATGCGTGTTTCTCAACGATATCGGTCAAGTTCATCGCAGCGAGTTGGTCTGACGGCGGCAGCGCCTGATCTGTTTCCGCCATTGGCTTTTTTAAGCGCAACAGAAGTGAACGGAAAAATGAAGGCTTTTGGATTTAGAAACTTAGGTGATAAAAAACCCTAAAACCAAAAATGGCTTTTATATCCAGTCAGGGGTGATCCGTTGGAGCCAAGACTACATTAATTCGATGAACTCCAATGTGGGCTGCGTTTCAAATGTTCGGTTTATACACGTGTATTGTCTGTTGGGAGAATTAATGATTCCCGCGGAATCTGATTTTGTTTGCGGTCCGAAACGGACGAAACCAAATTGCTAGGGATTCTGAGACGCGTTAGTTTAAGGCGGAATCTTGTTTCCACGCTGGCGCTGCTAGAATCTTATGCTCGCTATTGGTTGGGAGTTGGGAATAATAATAATAAAAATAGCTATTCGAAAAGAATTAAAAAACAAAATTATTATGTAATTTAGTTAATTAAATGTAACAAATTAGTAATAGCATTAAATACCTTGTTTGGTTAAAATATTATCAAAGAAAAAAATAAAAATATCAATTTCACTCTTGAATTAAATAATAATATCTTAGTTAAAAATTAAATTAAATTTTTATTTATTATAAAATATTATTTAATAACTCTAAATTTTAATAAAATATATTTAGGGTATTATATTTGAATATATTTTTATAAAATAAGATTTTTACTATATTATATTTAAAAATAATAATATATTTTATATTTAATATATGTTAAAATACTAAAATTATATGTAAAAGTATACTCTAACTAATTTTTTTTATTATTATTATTTTTAATCCTTTAAATACTGTTTTTGTTTTTTTTTTTTCACTTCTTAATTTTCCTACATTTTCTATACCCACCAAATCTCTCTCCACTCTCATTCCAATCTGTCTAACCTTATAAATTTAGTGCCACCTTATGTCAAAATTTCCAAAATTTACCCAAATATTCCTTTTAATCCTTTTTTTTATTTTTTTATTTGATTTTTTTAAATCATCAAAATAGCATAAATTTACAAAAACAGCTTGGAGCTTCCACTTCGTTTTCGGCCATCCTGCGGTCCAAAAAGCTTTTGTTTTTTATATCATCTTGACCTTTGTCTCTGCTTCCGCCGTCCTAAAGCCCATATTTCCTACAACCACCCAAACAAATAGGGGATACATATTTGTTTTTTTTTCGGCAGAGAATTCTTTTACAATTTTATTGTGGAACTTCTATTGATCTTTTAGCTGAATCTGTTGCCTTAGGAGTATTCTGAATAAAACTAAAAGGACTGTTTCATGCTTTGCCCAAAACAACTAGTCGAAAGGAAAAACTGTGGAATAGCTACTTTTGAGATCTTGCGGAATGAATGAGCCCGCAAGCCTTCATCGTCAAATGCGAATTCACCGAACCAAACGCGCAGACAGTTAAAACGAAATGGACTCCGGGGAATGGCATCCAAACCAAACGCGTCCAGAAGCTGTTTCTGACTTTTGGCCAATTAAATTTTTTTTCAACATTTCGCTTTGATTTCTATTTTCTATGTTAATCAGAGCTCCCCCCCTTCCCCCTCCTTCTAAAAGGGCAAGATTTAGAAGAAATACGAGTAAAACTCATCTTAATAAAAACAATTTTCTCTCGTTTGAATAATTATTTTTTATACATTGTTTAATTTAACGATAAAAAATCATTTGAGGTTATATACTTCTAAACGAGGTTTAAAACTAA
>JBBYHK010000018.1:2834229-2859768 GCA_038382065.1 Adansonia grandidieri | reverse complement strand
TCATAATAAATAAAAAAGAGTTAAGATTTACAATAAATTACTTTATTTTCAAAGTTCTAATTTTTATTGTTATTGAAAAGTAAATAAATTTATTTGATAAATAAAAAGAAATTTTATATTTAATTTTATATTTTTTATATTTTTAATTTTACTTTAATATTAAAAATAATAAAATTTTATATTAATTTGATATAATTTGTGCACGAATAAATTTATGAATGAACATTCTTAATTTCATTTATTTTTAGCACATAAGACAATAAATATTAATATTAAAAAAATTGTAAAATTAAATTGATAAAAATATATGAAAAATAAAAACTTGAAAAGCAAGAACAAAGAATAGTTATTGTTAGTATTGATAAAACTTGAATATTGGGCCTCAAGTCGAGGCCCAGAAGAGGCTTTGAGGAACCCAGAGTCGATACGTGGCGCAACGTGGAAGCTGTCAGTGTCTATTTGTTCTTTTTTCATTCTGCTTCCCTCTTTCAAGTTCCGATCACCATCGTCCTTTAGTCTTCGATGCACAACAGGGCTTCCGGATTTGCCCTCCACATAGAAATCCAGAAATAACCTCATAACTTTTACATAGTTTCAATTCTACCCTCCATTCCATTTCAGTTAAACCACTACTGATAATTCATTACTACCCATTTTCACGATCAATATATATTAAATTCCAATTTGTTTTTTCGTCTTGGGGTGTTCTCTGGAATGAGTCTAGAATCGTTTGAATGGCTCAATTTTCTTATTTTTTTTCTCTTTCTCTTTATTTTCACTGTAAACCCTTGTCTATCCGTTGATCAAACTGATGAATACTCGATCATCGCCTTCGACTTCCTCTCTCTTCACGGCGATTATTCTCCGCCGTCGCCTCCGCCGCCTTCCCTGCCACCGCTTCCTCCGTCTCTCTCGTGCGAAGAGGATTTAAACGGAATTGGGTCTTTGGATACCGTATGTGAGATCAATTCTAGCCTGGATTTTCACAATGACGTGTATATAGCAGGGAACGGCAGCTTTCATGTGCTTCCTGATGTCGTTTTGGGTTGCTCTGTAAAGGGTTGCTCAATTTCCATCAATGTGAGTCGTGGGGAATTCAGTCTGGGCCAGGACGCCGGCATATTTGCTGGGACAGTCCTTGTTTCGGCTAGGAATGCGAGTTTCTTTAAAGGTTCAGTGGTAAATGTAAGTGGCTTAGCCGGTATACCCCCGCCTCAGACCAGTGGAATCCCTTCGGGGATTCAGGGTGCGGGTGGTGGTCATGGAGGGAGAGGCGCAAGCTGCGTGACGGATAACACTAAACTGCCAGACGATGTCTGGGGAGGAGATGCTTACTCGTGGTCATCATTGGCGGAGCCATGGAGTTACGGTAGTAAAGGAGGGACGACTAGTAAAGAGGAGGATTATGGAGGGGAAGGAGGTGGGAGAATAAGGTTTGAGGTGGAGGAGTCTGTTGTGGTTGGCGGGAGTTTGTTGGCAAACGGAGCTGATGGTGGTGTAAAAGGCGGTGGAGGCTCAGGTGGAAGCATTTATATCAAGGCTCATAGAATGTAATTTAATTTGTTTTCCCCCTGCTACTTAGTTTTATAGGATTCACCTGAGTTTAATTGCTATGATTATATATATATATATATATATATTATGTAGTTTGTGATTAATTTATGATGCTTTTCGTTCATCTTCATATCAATATCAACAATTGCCATTAATAACCGTTGTCAAATGGTCCCATTTCCTTAAGCTTAGGCGTAACTTTCTAAGCATAATCAAGGACAGTGTTGTCAACGTGTGCACCTAGACGCGCTTGCACTTAGTCGCGCTTGTGTCTAGACGCGCTTTCGCCTTGTGCCCAGATGCGCCTATGTCTTGCGCCTTAGGGTTAGAGTTAAACAACAAAAGTTCCTCATACCCTTTTTGGCAAGTCGCATTTGAAGGGGTACTCTTTTGTAAGGCGATAGGCGTAAAAAAAAAAAAAAATCTGCCTAATTGAAGTTCCCTTAAATCTGAGCTTTTTTTTTTCCCAATTAAATGTACCTTTAATGGTAAGAAAGGGGATAGTATCAAACTCTCTGCTCTTCAATATTTAAGTACTCAACAACAAGCATGAGATTGTAAGGAAATCATTCATGTTGGCCAACAAAAAAAATTCAAGTTTTGTAGATAACTTGACCACTCTTTAGAGGTTATTATCATAACTATATATCTTAAGCTTATTATTTATACACGTACACACATGGAGACACACATATACATATTGCACCTTCACTCAGGTGACCGCCTTTTTTGTACCTAAGTCAATAGAAGGGCCCCAGCACCTAGAGTGTGCCTTGCAAGGATGGTATATTTATGCATTTATTGCTAATATGACGTTGTATGTTTTCATGGTCAAGGATGTTATGGAACTTGTGGTTATAAATTTGGAGGTCGTGGTGTATCTCTTGAGAATAAGAGTGAGGATGAAAGTAAAAAATGAGAGAAAGTCAAAACTAAATTTGACGTTTGAAGGAAACAGCTGCATAATCTTCTGGAGGAACTCGTGGCATTTTTAGAACAAAGAGTGTGCATGGATGTATATGATATCAAAAACATTCAGAATTAGGCTACAAAATATAGGATAATTTAACTTAGTGTCAGAATGCCATTACTGGGATTACCAAACCTGATTTTCCAGAATTTGTCTTTTCTTAGCTCACACTTACTACAAAATAGATAAAATTTGTATGTGGACCAACATGTTGGGAAATCCTATACTTTTTCTGCTGTACTTGTGGTTTTGATGTATTTATATGCTCCTTATTTTGTGATTGATGGCCGAATCAGTTCTTCAGACGTCACTTACACTGTAGTTTGGCTTCCTTCAGACTGTACTTTTATTATTGAAATATTTTATCCATGCATAAGTTAATAAGTTATCACTTGGGTTTGGTGGGAGAATCAGAACTTCACTATTACTGTATGATTAACACATAGAATGTATTTTCTCACAAGATTAAAGGTCATTCCCTCATTCAATCTACTATTGAAGTCATTTTGAACCCTTTATGGTTGTGACTCCTCTTGTATCTGTTAATGTTCTTCATCTCTGTTTAAGAGGAAAAAGATGGGTTGGGTTGTATATTCCATTTTGCTCCATCTCATGTTTAACACTTGTATCTTCCTGCAGTATGCTCCTTTTTGGTCTATGTGTAGTGCATATCTAAATGCTTCACTGTAAATTTTTCTTCAATAAATGGATTATGAGTTTCCTAACAACAACCTCTTATCTAAAGACAGGACTGGAAGTGGCCGGATAAGTGCCTCCGGGGGAAATGGATTTGCTGGAGGTGGTGGTGGAAGAATTTCAATTGATGTTTTTAGCAGGCATGATGATTCAGAATTCTTTATTCATGGTATGCATTGGGTTTCTACGTAAAATTTCTTATCCTTAAATGAACGGGTACTAAACTGCCTGTTCAAGGATTCGAAGAAGTTAATTTGTGAATTTAGCTAAAGCACTATCTGAATCTGTTGGAACCTGTTATGGTCATTTTTTAAAATACAATAGCGTAAGCCTGAGTTTTTTTACAGTATCTTTATCTATAATACTTCAAATGTTAAATGTTAAAGAGAGAAAGAAAGTAGCGAAGAATGGCCAAAGTTGCTTGGAGCAAAAACTCCATCCTGTTTGTAATATTTTCTTTTACTAGTAGGTGTGGTCTAATAGCTTGTTATCTCCACTATGGCATCCTTTTTGCAGGAGGAAAAAGTTTTGGCTGTCCTGATAACGCAGGTGCTGCAGGTACATATTATGATGCTGTGCCTCGGAGTCTAATTGTTAGCAATCACAACATGTCCACTAGTACTGACACAATTCTAATGGAGTTCCCTAAACAAACGCTCTGGACAAATGTATATATCCGTGATCATGCCAAGGCTTCTGTTCCTTTGCTTTGGAGCCGTGTTCAGGTCATTGAAGAACTAAATCTTGTGTTCCTATTTGAATATACTCTATGTTTATTGCCTTTTATTAGTTGATTAGTGATTTTAGCTTCTGGAAAACCATGTTTCTTTGGTTTATATTTTTGACATCCTGCATTTATGCAGTTATTCTCTATCAGGAGTCATGGCATCTATTTTGCCATTGGTTGATCTGTTTCTCTTCTCTAAAAGATTGAATTAGAATTAAAATTTAAATTAGATGATTTGTCCAAAGAAAGGTTGAACTAGATGTGGTAGCTTGAATGATTTTTGAAAATTAAGTGATTAAAATGGTGTTGGAATCTGAGTACGTCAGCTTCTGATGAATGGCATAATAGACTATTAACCTGATCCTGACGTACCATGTTGGACACCAGTTGAAAATCTTAAATTTTTTTTTTTTATGGGTATGACACTTGGATCCTCAAAATTAATGGGAATAGTTGTCAAAAATTGGAGTGGACACCAAACCTGTATTTGGTGCTAGATCTCAAGTTAGTGTAACAAAAGTTGAGAGTTACACAAACGCTACGTGTATGCATGTATGTGGAAAATATTTTATGGATGATTTTTTACAAGTTCATCATATCATTGTCCAACGCATTTCTAGTCTTGAATATATTGTTTGTTTGATTTAATCTTTGTATTTCATAACTTTGTCTTTGTATTTTGTTGTATAGGTTAGGGGACAAATTCACTTATCTTGTGGTGCAGTGCTAAGCTTCGGTCTTGCGCATTTTGCTTCGTCTGAGTTTGAGTTGATGGCAGAAGAACTTTTAATGAGTGATTCAGTTATTAAGGCAAGTAATTGTTGCTTTCCTGCTCAAATTGAGCATTCCTCAAGCATATGCTACTATGCTCTGCCTCATCTATTTGCCATGTAAAATAGCAACAATCTAGATTGTCATTCCCCAGTATATTGCTATAATTTTGATGATAATCTTCAATGTTTCAATTCAAAATAATAGATATATGGGGCTCTTCGTATGTCTGTCAAAATGCACTTGATGTGGAATTCGAAAATGCTTATAGATGGTGGTGCTGATGCTATTGTGGCGACATCCTTGCTTGAGGCCAGCAATTTGGTAGTTCTAAGGGTAATTAACCTATCATATTGTTTCATTTAACAAATAACCATGATTTATATTGCTTCCAGGTAAGATATGGTGTTTTCTGGTTTTCAGGAATCTTCTGTGATACATTCTAATGCAAATTTGGGAGTTCATGGACAAGGATTTTTTAATTTGTCTGGACCAGGGGATATGATTGAAGCACAGCGTCTGATCCTCTCATTATTTTTCAGTATCAATGTAAGTTGAATGCTCCTTTTGGTTTGATATATACATGAGCCTTTTAGAACCAGAGTTTCCCTGTTAAGATCTGAAAGGGTCTGGCTAGTCATTTTGGTTACATACAGGTAGATGGTAGTGCATACAATCCTGTGCTCTATAAAATTGACAGCCATGAGACCAAAGTTTGGGTATAATTTGCTCTAATTCCTTTAATGGCAGCAAACCAGGCGCGGCCAATTTTTGAGGATTTTTTTTTTTCCTTCTTTTGAATTGAATGAATTTGAAAATTGAATATATGCTACTTAAATGATGTGTCATTTAATTTCCACATTGGCATTTAACCTTTCCAAAGGGATTACTTATTTATGTGCTAACTCTTCCTTCCTAATATGAAGGTTGGACCTGGATCTATTCTGCGAGGTCCCCTGGAAAATGCCAGTGACAATAATATGTGAGTTATTAATATAAAACAATTTAATGCTTCCGCCATTATCTTGTTAGGTATTTAGTTTTGGTAACTGGCAGGACACCACGGCTCTACTGTGAACTTCAGGATTGCCCCATGGAACTGATTCATCCACCTGAAGACTGCAACGTGAATTCTTCCCTATCCTTCACGCTTCAGGTGATTGTTTAGCCAGTTTGAAATCAAAGTCATATCTTTTTCAGATTATAGTAGATTTTGCTGCTGTGAAGGTTTTGTGTGTTTAGCATCCTAATGAATCATTGAATGGCGTTGCAGATATGTCGTGTTGAAGATATTATGATTGAGGGCATTGTAACAGGATCTGTTGTTCATTTACACTGGGTTAGAACTGTCGTTGTCCATTCTTCTGGAGCAATTACTGCATCTGCTTTGGGTACAGTTTGTAACTAATTTCCGTTTGAACTTTCAATGCGGATAGTTGGATATTTTTAATGAGTAATCTTAGACTGTTCTAGGATTCAATTATTTGCCCAAGCATTCTGATTTGTACTGCTCTAGGTTGCGCTGGTGGGGTGGGTAGGGGAACAGTACTCAATAATGGTCTTGCTGGAGGGGGAGGGCATGGCGGCAGAGGTGGGGATGGATATTATGATGGCAATTTTATCAAAGGTGGTGTTTCATATGGAGATGCTGATTTGCCTTGTGAACTTGGGAGTGGTAGTGGAAATGATAGCCTTGCTGGTGCAACTGCTGGTGGTGGAATAATAGGTAAGCTTCTAAATCTGATGAGATTCTTTTCTTGTTATTGATTATTTCTTTGTTGTTCTTTAGGTGGGATGGAGCGAAAGGCTTAGTTTGTTGATGTTTTTATTTTATATTTGAGATGACCTAAAAAATTTCAACACATCAAACTTGGAGAGTTGTCCAAATACATAATTGTCATTTATTCATGGTTTAGCCTTAGGGGTTGATTCCAGAGGCTTGAGGTTTTAATTGCTTCGAATGGCACCTGTATCTTCTGTTTTGAGGCTATTGGAAATTTCGCTGCTTCTTGGTACAGTGTTCTAAATTTATTTAATCAACATTGCGGACATGATTATTCCAAATTATTTAACAACTGCAAACCTTTGTTAGGGAAACGTTTGCATCACTTCTAATATCATCAACTTAAATTTTAACGATTAATACGGTAAATCTATTGTAGTTTTATATTTTTGTTCATTGTAAATATTCTACCCATTTCATTTTGACTCACATAAAGTGACCAAATTCAAAAATAGACTAACTTTGATTCATTTTGAGAAATTGTATTCCAGTAAACTTTTACATGGATTTTTTTTTTAAAAAAAGGAAAAAAAATATATTTCAGACTCGTAAAGTGTTGTTTCAATCATTATGATCAGTGGCCTTAATTCGATTTGATTCTTTGCTCTGTCCAACTCATATTATGAATGGTGGAGACGTGAAAGGATAAACTGAAGTTAAGATATCCTATTATTTGTAAGTAATTTTTCAGAAATGGTTGTAAGTTTTTTTTCTCTTCCTCGTATTGTTTCAAAGAAGTAAAGGTGAGTTATTGACTTATTTCTGTCAGGTTTTTCGCAGGTCATTAAACTTGGGTTATTGTTTTGCTGCAATCCTGTGATGACTTTTACTAATGTAATTAGGTTTTTGCTGTTGCGTTCTTCTATTAATATTTAGCTCATTGTTTGCCTGAGCAGTGATGGGTTCGTTGGAGCACTCACTATCAAGTTTGTCCGTATATGGTTCCCTTCGAGCTGATGGAGAAAGCTTTGGAGAAGTTATCAGGAAGCATGACCATAGTACCATTTCAAACATAGGTCCTGGTGGCGGATCTGGTGGAACCATCCTTTTATTTGTTCATTCAATCACGCTTGGTGATTCTTCTGTTATATCAACTGCCGGAGGACATGGAAGCCCAAGTGGTGCTGGTGGTGGAGGTGGTGGACGGGTTCACTTTCATTGGACAGACATGCCAACTGGGGATGAGTACCTACCCATAGCAAGTGTGAAAGGAAGTATTAACACCAGGTTTGCATTAGAGACATGTAACTTGCTTCTTACATTTTGCATCTAATGAACGATAAAGTTGCCAGCTCCCCTCCCCAACCGCACCAACCCTGGAGGTCTTCTCGTCACTTAAGCCACATAAAAATCATGTACCGTTGATGAAATGAATTTGGTAATAGAGGAAGGAAAATTTAAATGCATAATCTAATATATGCTGACAACATATTTTACACCGATGTTCTTTGAAAGTCTAGAAGCTAATATTTTGATCATTCCCAATTTAATATGCTTCTGTAGTTTTGACCAGAAAATCAGAAAGGTTACTTAATCCTAATTCAGTTCTCAATTTAGCTAAGCATTGAGCAAGGAGGGATAGGCTGCTAGCTTACACTGTCCTTCAGATAGCCCAGAAAATACAGGTAGTTAAAAGTGAGTCTAAACATGTGGGCTCTTATGTTGTGAAGTATATCATGGAATGCTGGAGGAACAAGAAACAAGGAAGAATCAAGGGGTAGTTACATATTGTTGGCAACTTTGAATTTTTTTTTATCTTATCGGTGGAGTACTAGTCATCAACGATCTTGTGAACCTTTGATAATTAAGGGACCTCTAAGTTTTGCATTGTTACAAACCAATATCCTCTTCCTGGACTATTAGGTTCATAGAACTGATAAAAAAGCATTTCTTGCTTATCAGTGACATAATCCTCCATTTATCTTTTGAAGTTGTAATAAGCTTGCAATGCTTGCAGTACCTTGCCTGTTGATTGGTGATTAACTATGCTAGTTTGTGGATTCTTCATGAAATTATTCAGATTATTAGTGCTTTGTTTCCTAATTGCAGGGGAGGTTTTAGCAGAGGTCAGGGTCACACTGGCGAAAATGGAACTATCACTGGAAAGGCCTGTCCTAAAGGGCTATATGGTATCTTTTGTGAGGTAGATTTGCAAATTCATTCACTTCATTTTGGAGTTTGGACTTGTTTTAGTTTCTAAGAAAGTTAAGTGTGCCTTCATTTCGGAAGTGTTCAAAAAGCAGTTTCTTGAGAGAACTTTTAGTTGGCATAATGCTCTCTCTGGTTTATTGTATTACAATTTAATTCATGAAATGTATATTACTGGTTTTTGGAAAATTGACTTGCAGAGCAGTGTTACTATTTCTAAATGTTATCTGAACGCCTGGATAGTGCTAAAATTCTTCACACACGTATCTTCACATGATCAGTGGCAGAATTGGTTATTTGTTATATCTGTTCATCTAATTTTCTTCACAATTTGAGCATTTCCACTGCAGGAATGCCCTATTGGGACTTTTAAGAATGTCAGTGGATCCGATAGAGCCCTTTGTTATAATTGCCCAGCCAATGAGCTTCCAAGTCGAGCTTTATATGTTAATGTTCGAGGTACTTCTTAGATTTAACTTTTGCTGCCTCTAGTTGTGGAAGGATGGATACATCTTGTGGCATGCATTACCTTGGCTTTTTCAGCATATTACTTTCTGAAATTTAAAAGTGCTTTTGGCTGCTGGTGGTTTTTCTTTTCTCATTGCTGTCAACAATGAATGATATTTTAAGGCTTGCAAAGTTCAAAATTCATTTTTCTTTGGCTGAATAATAACTTTTGTTATTAGTCTCAACCTTATCCTTTTCAACAGGTGGTGTTACTGAAAGCCCCTGCCCTTATAAGTGCATTTCTGAAAGATATCATATGCCACACTGTCACACGGCACTTGAAGAGTTGGTGTATACTTTTGGTGGGCCATGGTTTTTTGGTCTTATTCTTTTAGGTCTTCTCATCCTTTTAGCACTAGTTCTTAGTGTTGCAAGGATGAAATATGTTGGTGGGGAAGAATTACCAGCTCTCACACCTGCTCATCGTGGCTCTCGAATAGATCACTCGTTCCCTTTCCTGGAGTCATTGAATGAGGTTTTTTTTATTTTGTTTCTTTTTAGTTTCTTCATGTGCATTTGATGTTTCATCTGTCATACTACACACCTGACCACTTTCTACGTAGTATGCTCTAGTATCTAATTGTTTTATCCATCAGGTTTTGGAGACGAATAGAACTGAGGAATCCCAGAGTCATGTGCATAGAATGTATTTTATGGGATCAAATACATTTACTGAACCTTGGCATCTACCTCATGTTCCGCCAGAGCAATTAGTTGAAATTGTGTAAGTTCTCATTTTTGCCTCCATGTGATGTGTGATGATTTGCTGGTCAGTTTTCACTTTAATGTTAATCCTTAATTATTGGTTTTGTTCTTCTGTCAGCTGCATAGTGTACGAATGTTTTCAAAGTACTATTGGAGGAATTATTTTTGTAAAAGAATCTTTTCAATGTCATTTGCATGGCAGATATGAGGACGCCTTCAATAGATTTGTGGATGAGATTAATGGTTTAGCTGCATATCAGTGGTGGGAAGGATCAATCTACAGCATTCTTTCTATTCTTGCATATCCACTTGCATGGTCCTGGCTACAGCAATGCCGAAAAAAGAAATTGCAACAGCTTCGTGAATTTGTTCGATCTGAATATGATCATTCTTGCCTGCGTTCTTGCCGTTCACGTGCATTATACGAAGGGCTTAAGGTACCAAAATATAGTCTTAAATTTATTCTATAATTTTGCATATGATTTTTTTTTGGCTTGTTTTATGTTGGGTGGCCTGGTTTTGGAGTTTAACATAAAATTATGAAGTTAGAAGTTCTCTTCTTTTTTCCATTTTTTTTTGGGGGGGGTGGGGTGGGGGGAGTGACTTATTTTTATAAGTTTATATCCTGAAGCATGCGCATGCTCAAATGAAGTGGAATAGGCGTGTCTTAAACAGCAACTGAATAGTTGCAGAAGTGAAATCATGGAGGATATACCAGGATTGTGTTTGAAATTTAATTTCCTTGAGGTATCACATGATTGCTGTTATTGGACATGGCTTGTTAATGAACGATGCGGAAGAAATTGCTGAGTGTCTGATTAGCCAGTTGCTATTGATTGGCACTTTTCACATTAAAATCTCATTTCTATAGTACATCATAATGCATTTTATTCCTTCATTGGTCTTTATGGTTTGAAATGTCCTCTGAGATTGAAGCAGATAAAAATATTGCACTGACCATGCTTGTTGGCATAAGGTCCCTTCAATTGATTAAGATTTGTCTTTCTTGTTGAAATCTTTTATTTGCTTAAGCTTAACAGATTCTGTGTCCTTTTATTTCATGCCAATGAAATTGAAAATTTTAATACAGATCCTCATGATGCTACTCTGCAGGTTAATGCAACCGCTGATCTAATGCTTGCATATATGGACTTTTTCCTTGGTGGAGATGAGAAGAGGGTTGACCTTCCTCGTAGTCTTCATCAAAGATTTCCAATATCTTTGGTTTTTGGAGGAGATGGAAGTTACATGGCTCCTTTCTCTCTGCATAGTGATAACATTCTTACTAGCTTAATGAGTCAGGTTTGTTATTGAATGGTTGTTTTTGAAAAATTGGTTGAGAGCTTCTTCTAGTGGTCGAGTGCTGTTGTTAGTGCCTATTATTTTTCCTTTTTCTGTTTGGCAGTCTGTTCCACCAACCATATGGTATCGACTAGTGGCTGGTCTAAATGCTCAATTGCGCCTGGTTCGCTATGGACACTTGAAACTTACTTTTGGTCATGTTATTAGCTGGCTTGAAACACATGCAAACCCTACCTTGATTACATATGGCGTTCGTGTTGATCTTGCGTGGTTTCAGCCAACATCTTCTGGCTATTGTCAGTTTGGACTTATGGTATGTCCCACCAGCAATGAAAGTGTGCGATACTGGACTGAAGGTCAAGATAGATACCTTCCATCTATGGAGCAGTCACGGTATCCATTTTTTGATAGTGATTCTTTGGCAGTCAGTTTCAAGTATAAAATTTGGTTTGACTTTATTTGTTCTTCTTTCTCTTTTTTTTTTTTTTTTCATGGGGGGTGATTTGCAGTTGGTGTGGTGCTAGTAGGAGAGACTCCGTTGGTTGCTCGGGAACAAGTGAACAGTTAAGGATATGTCGAAGGATATCTGGAGGGATATTGCATGCTAGGAGCTTACAAACTCTTAAAATGAAGAGGGCAATTTGTTATCCCTTTTCGTTTATAGTTTACAATACCAAGCCTGTTGGTCATCAGGTTGTTCATTTTTCTTGAGTGTAGATAATTAGATTATTTATCCTTCTTTCACTTACGTTTGGTTGAAATTTTAGGATGCAATTCTAACTCTCTTCTTCCGTAATATTGGCAGGATCTTGTTGGTTTGCTTATCTCTATATTACTTCTGGGTGATTTTAGTTTAGTTTTGCTTACTTTGCTACAACTATATTCTATATCACTGCTAGACTTCATTTTAGTTTTGTTCATTCTTCCTCTTGCAATATTCTTTCCATTCCCGGCTGGTATCAGTGCCTTGTTCAGTCATGGACCAAGACGATCAGCTGGCCTTGCTCGTGTATATGCTCTATGGAATATTACATCCTTGATCAATGTTGTAAGTTGTTCTGACGTCATTTTTAGGCTTTTTCCTAATATTCAAATTGAAAGTGCATGAAACTGCTAGTTGCTTAGCCATTTAATTGCAGATTGATAATGAGTGCCTGAAGCAGCTAGCTTAAGTTTATTTATTTATTTTTTTTTTCACATGGTGTTGTGCAAGTGGTGTGATTAGTAGGAGAGATGTCATGATCTCGGTTCTCGAACTTGCGTCTGCCACTTTGTAAGAATAAGTAAAACTGATGGGTCACTTTTGAGCCCTGCCTGGTCCGATATTTCTTAGTACCATGGGAAAAAGATTTCAAGCATTTGTCATCCTGATTATTTTCTGTTTTAATGACAGATAACTGCCTTTGTCTGTGGGTTTCTGCATTACTGGAGGCACTCAAGCAGAAAACATATGAACTTTCAGTCATGGAATTTTGGCATGTAAGTATGTTTTATCTGTTACCATGGCTGTGGTTTAACTCTAAAAAGTATAGTAGCCGAACAAGTAATGAAATTTGATTATTAGTATTTCGAGATAAGCCAAGCTACTAGTTACTAGTTTGTGTGGGGATGGTGGAGTTTTTTGCCGATGTTAATGGCATTTTTGTCATTGCAGGGATGAAAGTGAATGGTGGATGCTTCCTTCTGGATTAGTTCTTTGCAAAATTATCCAAGCAAGACTCGTTGATTGCCATGTGGCTAACCAAGAAATTCAAGATCACTCATTATATAGCAGTGATCCTGATGTGTTCTGGCAATCTTGAAGGCTTTTTTATATTCGGAATAGTTACAGCAAAGTGAGGAAAAAAATGGTCAGCCCTTTGGGAAACCCACCCCATTATTTTTTTCCCTGTAATTAGGTGTGATGGATTGAATAGCTCAAGGAATTTAAGTATGAGTGGCACTGTATATATATATATATATATTATATACAGAGAGAGAGAGAGAGAGAGAGAGAGAGAGAGAAACAATGAAGGAAACGAACCATTGTTTGAGTCCCAAGTTAGGGTTTCTATTATTTTCACTAGCTTGTCATGTGCTTGGGATTATTTTTAATTTAATTGAATTTGCCATGCACATGGAATGGAAGCTTGCTGAGTCACTACCATCAGATAATTTGTACTTCATTGAGTTTAGATCTATTCATGAGTTGTTCTGTTCAGATCGGGTTTAGATAAGCTATTAGCATTCAGTAACATTTTGGTCTGCTCAAGTCTGGCTTAGCTTGGCTCACCCAAAATATTTTCTAATTAAAAAAATTTTCAATTCAGCCCTCTTTTCCTCCATGATAGCTGAAGTGAATAATCAAAACTAAAAGCAGAAGTCCTGAAATTGAAACGTTTAACCACGCACGGTTTGAAAAATCATTTTGGGTGTCTATAGTTCGAAATCAAGGTCAAAATTCCAGTCACTCTTTTAGAATATATAATAATTTTCTTACTACCAAATCTTAATATTTTAGGAACATAAAATAGTAGTAGCTACAGAACTAAGGATTAATAATAAAGGGAAAGCAACAGAATAGGATAGGACAAACAAGTTGAATGCAAGAATCTTTAATTAATTAGAAAATTACGCATTTTGACTTTTAACAAAGGACGGTGGAGGGTTGGGCTGTTGTTTGTAAATATTTGATTTTTTATTACCTTATAGCTGTCGTAGCTGCGTGTAGACGAGAGGAAGGATCGGGGACGGCGGAGGGAGTGGGGCTATCTGTTTTGAGAGATGAGGGAGTGAGAGTTGTGTTATGCGTTTGTGTTTTTGGGTTGAGATTAAGATTGAGAGATGAAAGTTGTTTTATGCTGCTAGGTTTGAGAGATGAAAGTGACTGGGATTTGGGAGAGACAGATGGCTTAGGGTTTCTTTAAAGAATTATAAAATAAAATTATAAATATATTATATATAATTAATAATTATACAAAAGAAAGTATTGTGCAGGTTGGACTAAGCTCGGATTTAAAATGTTTTGTCTAAGATCCAGCACGTTTAGAAAACAGGCTTAAATTTTTGTCTAGGTCATTTTTTACTTTTAATTGTTTTGTGCAAGCTCTTCTAAATTTTGGACAAGACTTCAAGTTTGAAAAGATAGTAGATCTAATTGAATTTCTTATATATATAAGTTTTGATTAAAAGTGTTAATGAGTCAGGTCAAGTTTAAGTTGGGCTTAAATATTATATTAACATTAAATATGGTTTAAAATATATACTTAAAATTTTGCTTAAACTTATTCATATTTATAAATGGACAGTCAAAGGCTATTTAAGTTGTCCATATTATATTTTTTTTATAATTTACTTTTTAAAATTTAATCTTTATAAGTTTACTATGTTTCTTTTGTTAAGTTTTAAAATATATATAATTTATCCTACTTTTGAATATTTACGTTATAGTATTATATATATGTATTTTTTATATGATAAAAATTATATAATATATAAAATTAACATATATTGTGTAATACTAAAATTGATAGGGTCGGGTGCTTGGGCCTTAAAAAGAGCCAAGGCCTAGTCACTTTTTTAATCGAGTTTAATTTTTTTGTCAAAACTCATTTTTCAAGCTTAATATTTTTTGTTCAAACATTCTCAAATAGTAAGCAAGCCTTCGGACTTGGCAAGTAACCTGAACCTTAAACTGGTATGGTTTTAAATAATAAAATGAAAAATTAAGATAAAAAAAAATCTAAAATTATACCCCATTTTGTCTCATGTCTTTCTCATTTGGTGCACGAATCTGATTCATTTCTAAAGATCATTTAAAAAAAAGGATTTTTTTTTCTTATGTTGGATAAATGTTTTTTCAATCAAAGCTAGAATTTTCTAACTATTTAGATTGGTTTTGGGGGGGGGGGGGGAGATTGATTCATTTCCATGGCTAAAAGCCATGGTTCAAAAAATTAGACTGAATCTATTAAAAATTAAATTTTAAAACTAGACTAAATTACTTTTTTAAAAATAATTTTATATTTGATGAGATTTGAATTTATAACCTCTTAAAATTATATTCTTTAATAATTTAATATATTTAATATTTGTTTAATATTAATATTCTTTTAATATATCTTTGAAATACTATTTAAATAAATAAAATTGATTCAATTGAATTAAAGTTCACACTAATTTAAATTTCGGTCTTTTTTAACTTTGGTTGAAAGTGGACATGACTCGTTTCCATCGTTGAAAGTGAACATATTTTCTAAATAAGTTAAGTGTCCAACCAAAGTTATCGTAACCTATTCATTGATGAAAGCTATAAATTTTTGACTATTTAGATTGGGGCGGGGATGGGGACGGGGGGGAGGGTATTGATTCATTTCCATCGTTGAAAGTGGACGTATTTTCTGGACAAGTTCAAGTGGCCAACCAAAAGTTACCATACTATGAAAATTCATTGATTTTTTCCCCATCACGACAACATTATTAATTTTTTTGATAAATTTTAATGTATTGAAAATAATTATTTATGTGTAATTTTAAAGAATTTTTCTATGAAAAGTATAAAAACATTCACATTCGTATTATATATATAAAGTTATTTTATTGTAATAATTTTCTTCCCTGGTAATAATAAAAAAAGTAATAATCAAAAATGTAATTCTTCCATTAAAACTCATTGATACTTATTCATGACAACTACGGATGGTAACCTTGCTTACCAACTATTTACGGATCAGATTATTTGATGAGTTTATTTAAAAATTAAATTATCTATCGGTTTAATATCTGATTTTAATTTGAATTGATTCATGTTTAAACATTATATTTTTATTTAAGTTTGTTCAATTTAAATCATATTTGTTATTTAAATTTAATTATAAAAAATATATATAATTATTAATATAATTATAATTATAAAAATATATAAATATTAATGTAAATATAATTTTTTAATAATTTAATTTTTTAAACAGAAAAAAATATTTACAAGTTGATAAATCTATAAAATAGAGTTATTTAATTTCATATATACATTAAGTAAGCTAAGTTGTATAGATTTTTATTTAGATTTTATTTATTTTTAGTAATTTTTAATTTAACATTATTTATATTCCTTATCATTTAATTTCTTAGTTTTTAAATACTTTTCACATAATTTTTGTAGTTCAAAACCTAAAAGAATTTTAAAAAATATAACAACTTAATTAAAAAGTAAAGTGAATCTAATCAAACAAAATGATATAAGTTTTACAGTTTCTTAAAATAATATGTTCAAGCCAAAGACCAATTTTTTTTCCCTTCAAGGTTTTGCTTATGTATAAAACTCTTAGGATTAGAATTAAAGTTTTCAGATATTCTATAGTTTTATTTTATTTTTTTCTAAAGAGGAGAAAAGCAGCCAAGACTTTGCAATTGGAGAAGGATCGAAGAAATTAAAGAGTAGGATTTGAAAAATTTTAGTTTTTTTCTTTCCCTTGATCTTGTTATCTTTACTGTAATTTTTTATAAAAGTGAAACTCTAGTTTTTTTCATTTAATCAATATAAACTAAATTTATTTTTCTAAGGTTACAATAGAATTCAACATATAGTTTGGATAATTTTATTTTGTTTTTATGATTTAACGATATTTGAATTGTTTGTTTAATCTTGTTTTTAATGCTTAGATTGATTTGATAACTTTAATGAACTTGAAAAAGGGAATTTTGTGTTTATACTTTGATTGAATGGCATATACTTCATATTTATTTATTAGAATGCATTTATCTTCATATTAGATAGGAAAACATGAGTATGCCAGATGTAACCTAATTATAGTATAAGCTTGATGAGCTTCTTTTAATTCAATTTACACAGGAATATAGTAAATTGGTTAAGAGAAATATTTTTATAAGATCATTGAAAGCTACTTATAAGTAAATTAGAATTCTAGGTTCACAATTCATTATCATTAGTTAAGTTTAAAGAGTAAAACAAATTCAAATGAAGTGTTAAAGAAAATTGTAATTCTAAGCTTTTATTATTGATTAACTAAGCCTTGTTTAATTTGCTTAATTAATTTAGTTGATTTTAGTTTAATTTTAATTTTTAATTTACAATCTTTTAATTAATTGTCTGAATAAGATTAAATTATTTTAATTTTAATACTTAATGAATTTTAACATAATTTCTCATAAAAATGATACTATACTTTATCACTATATTACTCATTTATGATATATGTATATAAACTTATATGAAAATTCGACCATACTAATTGATTTAGATTCATTCCAAACCAAACCTAGATTTAGGGAAAAAAAAATCGGATTACATCCTAAGCCAGAAACCCATTACCATTACCTGTCATGCACATTTTCTTTCCCGTAAATTTTACATTTCTTGCGTGCCCCCAAAATCACTCAAGTAAACGGAAACACGAAATCGGGAAAACAATTGGAAAATTTTCAAAAAAAGGAAATGAACATTAAATTATTAAAAGGATGTGCAAGAGAAAACAATAATTACAAACAAGAAAAGAATAATTGTTAAAATTATTAGTAAAAACTATAATTACTTTTTTGTCTTTTGCCTTATTATATTTCACACCTTTCCTTGCATATAAAATATATATTATATATAAATTATATATAAAAAAATATTTAAAAATATTAAAATATTAAAAAATAATTTATATTAAATTTTGAATTTATAAAATAAAAAATATTATATTAAA
Organism: Adansonia grandidieri; assembly: GCA_038382065.1. Lineage (NCBI taxonomy): Eukaryota > Viridiplantae > Streptophyta > Magnoliopsida > Malvales > Malvaceae > Adansonia > Adansonia grandidieri. Next base: position 2,841,916 of record JBBYHK010000018.1, on the reverse strand, counting down.
TCTTGAATTATAAAATAATCTTAAATTATATTAAATCTCGAATTAATATTAAAAATAATAAAAATAAAAAATATTTTATTAAATCCATAATTACCACACAAAAATTATAAAAATAAAAACTATATTAAATTTTAAATTACTATTTAAAAAATAAAAATAAAAATAAAAATTATCTTATATTAAATCATAATTTATTTTTTCAAAAATTAAAAATAATGTATATTATATAAATTATGTATGATATATATTATGTATAACAAAAAAATTTTATATTAAATTTTACATTATTATTTAAAAATAATAAAAATTAAAAAAATATTATATACTAAATCTCGAATTACTTCATAAAATAATAAAATATAAAAAATATTTTATATTAAATACCAATTTGCTATTTAAAAATAATAAAAATTAAAAATATTTTATAATAAATCTGAAATTATTTTTTAAAAAATAGCAAAAAATTTAAAAAAATATTTTATAATGAATCTTGAATTATTATATAAAAATAATAAAAATCTACAAAATAATTTGGGATTATTTTATAATAAATTTTGAATTATTTTAAAATAATTTAAAATTTTTATGTATTTTTAAATAATAATTTACGATTTAATATAAAATATTTTTTAAATAATTCATGATTTAATATATATTTTATATATTCTAAAAGATTAAATTTTCTATATTATATATAATATATAAAATATATCTTATGACTATGACTGAAAGTATATATAACCATAAATGATGTACATGTGCATAATACTAAATGTACAAATAGCTATGACTATAGTACATATGAGAAACGAATTACGAAATGAGTACAACTCAATTACATATATCCTAAACTCATGACGTCTTAAGTATATATGACAATAGATTAATGTATATATGACCATAGCTGATTATATCCTAAACCACATAACATTAAATCATATAAGATACGTAAATACTAATTGTGCATATTATCAACATTGATGAGATGATAATCATGTGTAATGTATATATAATTATAACTTAATGTATAAGTGACCATAACTAAATATACAGGTGATCATAACTGAATGTAAAGATGCCTACAACTGAATGTATAAATGATCGAAATTGATTTACATATGACCAAAACTGGTTGAACCCTAAAAACCATATGACTGTAAATCATATCAGATAAGTAAATACTAATGGTGCACTACTAACACTAAAGAGATGACAATCATATGTAATGGACATATAATCATAATTGAATGTACATGAGATTATAACTAAATATATAGATATCCATAAATGAATGTATATATGATAAAAATTGAATGTACAGATAATCAAAACTAATTGTACCATAAACTATTGACCCTAAAGCATATCGATAAGTAAATATTAATTTTGTATACTACTAACATTGATGAGATAAAAATCATGCGTAATGTACATATGATCATAATTGAATTTATAAGTGACATAACTGGATGTAAATGTGACCATAATTGGATATAAAGGTGACCAAAACTGATAATCCTAAATCTAATCAAATTAAGTAAATACTAATTATGCAAATTACCAACACTAGTGAGATGACAATCATGTGTAATATACATATGATCATAATTGATTGTACAAATGACCATAATTGAATGTATAGATGACCATTATTGAATGTATAAGTGATCATAACTTAATATATAGATAACCAAAATTTATGTATTTAATTCCAATATATATATTGATATATGTTCCAATATTGGGAGGCTTAGTTCTTATATTAGGGGAATCGACCCCAAAAATATATAATATATAAATTATATACATTAAAAATACTATTTAAAAATAAAAAGTAAAGAATATTTTATATTAAATCTCAAATTATTATTTTTAAAAATAAATATATTTTACATTAAATCTCGAATTACTATTTTAAAAATAATATAAATATTTTATATTAAATTCAAAATTACTATTTAAAAATTAATAGTAATTCAAAATTTAATATAGAATATTTTCTATTATTTTATAAAATATTTTTTATTTTTATTATTTTTTAAATGTAATTTAGGATTTAATACAAAATATTTTTTAATTTTTATTGCTTTTAAATAGTAATTCAAAATTTAATATAAAATATTTTTTATTATATATAATTTTTATATAATATATAATACTTTTAATTTTTTTAAAAATAATTTAAGATTTAACACAAAATATTTTTAATTGTTATTATTTTTAAATAGTAATTTAAAATTTAATATAAATATTTTATGTTGTAATTATGGATTTAACTAAAATATTTTTTATTTTTATTATTTTTAGTAGTAGTTTAGAATTTAATATAATAATTTTATTTTATAAATTTAAGATTTAATATAAAATATTGTTAATTTTTTTATTATTTTTAGATAATATTTTATATATATAATTTATATATAATATAATTTATATTTTATATATAATAGGTGTAAGGGAACCAACCCCTGCGTTTCTTGTCGGAAATTGTAGGAAAATAAAATAAAGAGAAAAAAAGGGTAATTGTAGTTTGTCTACTAATAATTTTAATAATTATTATTTTTTATTTATAATTATTTTTTTGTTTTCATCTTTTTTAATAATTTAATGTTCACTTCCTTTTTTAAATTTTCCCAAAAATCTTAAACTGGAATTTCATTTTTCTAGGAAGAAAAAAAAAAGTAAAATAGAATTAATATGTCAATCAATCAATTACCAATAATCTGACGATAATTACTAAAAGAAAAAAAAAAAAAAACATTGGCGGAGTGGGTGAAGGTGACAGCGGGACTCTTCTCCGTCCCATTGTCCAGAAAAAGAATACTTCTTAATACATTAATTGCCAATTTGCTTGCTTCCCCACTTTACTTCTTTTCCCATTTCTTCCTGATTTTTTTTGTTTCATTATTGGGCGATGCAGATTGGGACCCGCACGTTTCTTTTCGTGTGTGTGTGTGTGTGTGTGTGTGTGTATATATATATATAAAATAGCACCTGAGCTTTGAAAATGATGACATTTCTGGCAGTCCCCAACTCCAGCCAACTCTGTAAAACTCTCTCCCTCTCTCTTTTCTCTGGAAAAAAAGAAGTTGTGACAAAATATGGGGCGACAAAACATGGAAGCTCCGCTTTTGGATTTGGTGGCTAGTCAGAACAAGAGAAACAAGAATTGGAGCAGAGCTCTTTGGTTCTTCCTTGTTCTTATAACATTGTCAAGTCAGTTTTTCTTTTCATCTCTTCACTCGGCTACTGTCTTTCATCTTGCTTTTAATGTTTCCATCAAAGATTGGTTTCGTTTCTTCTGTATTTGGTTTTTCGAGGATTAATTGCCCTACTATTATCCATTTCATGGAAGTCAACAATTTCCTGTTATTCTCTGCTATATACTATAAAAGATTAAAGAGCCCATTTTTGTTGCTTTATGGGCCCTTGTTAGAAGTCAAATGTGTTAGAATTAAGATTTAGCCGCAGTTTGATTCATTTCTGTCTTAAATGAAAAAGTTTATGTAATGAAATAAAGTTTAGATCTTGGGATCATTAGTTTCCCGAAAATGTTAATTCTGTTTACATTCTCCAAGTTTACGTCTTCAATTTGTGTCTTTCTCATTCAGTTCAAGTTTCATAAACGTTCTAAAATCTATCCTCCATGTGAAACGAACAAAAAAAAAAAAATCTGAATTCTTGGCCGAGGATTATTAAGGGTTGTATTTAGCAAGAAGCCTTGATGTTTACATTGGAAGGGAATGCCAGATAATTCATCAGGTCTAATTTAGACCTGTCAAATTAGGCGGGGCGGACGGGTTGATTTTGGCTTGAACTAATTCAGGTTTTTAAATTTTGAGTTATTTTAATTTAGATCACTTTGGTTTTGCATCATTTTGAGTTTGGATTACTTCGATTTCGAGTTAATTTAGGTTCAGGTCATTTTAATTTTAGTTCATTTTGGTTTTAGATCATTTTGGGTTCAAGTTCTCGTCAATCAGGTTTAACACTCGGATTTATTTGGGGTTCAGGTTATTTTAACTTACCATTTTGAGTTAGGTTCATTTTAGATTTGGATCATTTTAGATTCGAGTTATTTTTAGGTTCAGCTTGTTGATTTTTTTTCAAATCGGGTTGAGTCAGGTTTGAGTTTAGGTGGGTTAAGGTTTTTCACAATAAAATTTATTGCAGCCTTATGAACCTGGATGGTGTTGTGATTTGATACCATGAATGCCTTTACCTCATGGTCATTTACACATGTGTTTCTATTAAAACCCTTTTGCTTGTTAAACAATGTTCCCTTTTTCCTGAGTCCATTCAAGAAATTCCATTTAAGTGAATATACGAATAAAGATTCTTATTGTTTTTCATATAGTTTACAATCATGGGTGTATTATGCTTTATTTGATGCTGGGATATGGTGTATGCTTCAGTTGTAGGCTTAATATTTGGCGACGACCTAAGTTACTTGATAGTTAAAGGAGAAAACAAGTACAATGCAAGGATTGAAGTTGGTGGCCCTGATAGTGTCGAGTCAGAACAGGGTGTTGTTGCAGCTGATGACGGTCGTTGTTCTGAAATTGGTGTACTTATGCTCAAGAAAGGTGGGCATGCGGTGGACGCTGCAGTGGCAACAGCTTTCTGCGTTGGAGTTGTCAATCCAATGTCTAGTGGAATCGGAGGTGGGGCATTCATGGTCGTCAGGTCTTCATCAACTTCACAAGTCCAAGCCTTTGATTCGAGAGAAACAGCTCCCTTGGCCGCTTCAGAGGTTCAGAATTCTCTCTTTCAGCTATATTATTTCTAGGACAAGTCGATCTGTTATGGTTGCACCCCATGTTATTATTGGTTGAATCTTCCATTATAAGTAATTATGTATTGCTTCACACATACAATAATGATCAAATGGTCATTGCTTGAGTAAGTAGCTATGTTACTCCAACTCTTATTTTTTGTGAAGTACCTGTGTCCGACTCATTTTCAAATATAAGTATGAGATATAGCATTTTAAAGATCCTCCAAATACATAAAATTTTATAAAAAATTGAATATATCTATGACGGATTCATGCCCATATTAGACACTCATATCCAAATCTGAGTCACATAGGTAAGTAGGTATCCGTCTAGTATATTTTTAAGGTTGAAAACCCAATGAATGTTGGGAATAACATAAACTTAAATCCATAAAAGCATAATGATACTAGTTTGTCTTTGATTGTGCCTGCTAATATTGTGGTAATTTTTATATTGCAGAATATGTATGAGAATGATATCGGAGCCAAGTACAATGGTGCATTGTCAATGGGAGTTCCTGGTGAGATTGCTGGCCTTCATGAAGCTTGGTTGAGATATGGTAGATTATCTTGGAGGACACTACTTGAGCCTGCGATAAAACTAGCTAAAGAGGCGTTCGTGGTTGCGCCATATCTTGGATTAACCATTGCTTCGCATAGGCAGACGATCATGAATGACCCCGGCTTAAGGCAGGTGTTCGCACCAAAGGGGAAGTTGTTACAAGCAGGTGAAAAGTGCTACAACGTAAAGCTAGCCCGCAGTCTTGAGGAAGTGGCAGAACAAGGACCAGGGGCCTTTTATAATGGAACTATTGGAGAGAAATTGGTAAACGATGTGAGGCAGGCTGGTGGGATTTTGACAATGGAGGACCTAAGGAATTACAAGGTAGAAGTTATGGATCCAATGGCTGCAAATGTGATGAACTACACCATATACGGTATGCCACCTCCTTCAAGTGGAACGCTTGGGCTGTCTCTGGTGCGTAAAAATTTTCTCTAACCTTTTTTTTTCATTTTTTCATTTTTTTTTTTTAATATTTGAGGTTGTCAAGGTTTGATTTTTGACCATGCGAACTAATAGTCCAGTACTTCACCTGAGATATTTCATTTTCTAATACATAGTACGCAGAATGCCTTAAGAGTTTCAGAATAATGGATGTTTATTTTGACTATATTCATATTTCATGTTTTAGATCATAGTAGCATATTGGGACTTGGTCTTCTAAACATGATGACATGAAACAGGTCATGAACATCCTTGACAGCTATGGAAGTGCCGATGCTGCAAAGGGAGATCTTGGCCTGCATCGCCTGATTGAAGCATTGAAACACATGTTTGCCGAACGAATGAACTTGGGTGACCCTGATTTTGTAGACATAACCAAATATATATCCGAAATGCTTTCTGTTTCTCATGCCAAGCAAATTCAGCAAAAGATACTCGACAATACCACTTTCCCTGCAAACTACTATATGTACAGGTATTGTATTTTGCAGTTGGTTAATACAAATCAAAACTTAAGATTCTTGTCAATGAAAAACTTCTGAGCTTTCTGATCCCTTCATTACCAGATGGAGTCAACTTAGAGACCATGGAACTAGTCATTTCTGTGTTGTAGATGCAGAACGCAATGCTGTATCAATGACCACCACTGTAAATTATCCTTTTGGAGCTGGACTGCTATCGCCTTCCACTGGGATCGTGGTTAATGATGAGATGGGTGACTTCTCAGCGCCGACAGAGATATCTCCAGACATGCTCCCTCCTGCCCCAGCAAATTTCATTAGACCAAACAAGAGACCTCTATCTTCCATGACACCACTTATTATTACGAAGGTTTAGATAATTGTTTGTCCTCGACCGAACCAGTCTTCATCATAACAAGCTTAGATGATTTCACTTCAGATATCTTCTCTCTTTCACTAACCTTACTTAATACCCCTTTGGCAGGATAATCAGCTGGTTGGAGTCATTGGCGGAAGCGGCGGAATGAACATAATACCTGCAGTAACCCAGGTTTTCCTAAACCATTTTATCTTGGGGATGGAGCCTTTAGCTGCAGTTCAACATCCAAGGGTCTACCATAAGGTATGATTCGATTGAATATATAGATATAATAGGTGAAATTGGTATTCTTGTATTTGAAAAAGTATCCAATGAACTTTATCTTGGTTTCCTGCAGCTAATACCAAATGTGGTCTCTTATGAAAACTTGACTGTGATCGATGGTGATCACATCGAGCTTGCAGAGAAGACAAAGATTTTCCTGGCAGAGAAGGGTCATCAGCTGCAGGCCAAGTCAAGTGGGGCTATCGTCCAGTTTGTTGTTCAGACCCTCAAAACACCCAACGAAATGGGCCGAAAATATGGGAAAGATTCCAATATATTTCATGGAATACTAACTGCTGTCAGTGACCCTAGAAAAGATGGGAAGCCTGCAGCCCTTTGATACCTTCGTTTTTTGGGGGGCTTAGAAGTCTTGAGGAAACAGAGCAAAAAATTTGTATATCATAAGTATGTTTGGATAATCTTTTCGTTATGTAATTAGAAATTTGTAAATTTAAATTTGCCTTTGGGTAGTCATTGTTGGACGAAATGTCTTCTGGCTTGTACCTCGTTTTGAGGTGACTAAATATTGTATATTCCGTAAGTTACATGCTCTCCATAAGTACTCAAAGTGTCATAAGATGTTCGAATAACATGCTAAGCATCAGTTTTCAAAGCAAATAAGCCATTTTATGTCTTCAAGTTTTGGGAACAGAACCATTACAGTGAATCTAGAATCCAGAAGTCTTAAGGCCTCGTGTTTGAACGCATAGGCTGGAAGGCCATATCAATTCAATAAAAATTGAAGCAATTGTAGTATCGTGTAAGACATGATTGTGGCAGCTGGTACAAACATAAGCAAC
>JBBYHK010000018.1:2802465-2812515 GCA_038382065.1 Adansonia grandidieri | reverse complement strand
TCTCTCTCTCTCTCTCTCTCTCTCTCTCTTTCTGTGCAACATTCATGGCGAAAGAATCATGATCACCACTCCATCTCAAAACCCATGTGAGTTCTTGTCATCTTTTTTATTTTTTTTCCTTCTCTATTTCTATTTTTTTCCCCACAATCTCTCCCATTTTTCTCTCCTCCTATGAAGAAAAGTATTTTTTTTACCCTTTTTCATGATATTGGTCTCACTCTAATATCTATTATATAATTAAAGATATATTATTGGAAAAAAAGAAAAATTAATATTAAAAAGTAATAAACTGTAATTTTCCCATATATCTTCTTCATTACTCAAAGTTTTTCAATGCCACGTCTAATTTTATTGTACACAGCTTAAGTTTCCTCGATCATGTCTTTACTTCTTTTATATATAACATTCATTATCTAAATCTGATAGTCTAATACTATATATAAATTAAAATAAGCTTTTTTTTTTTTGTGTAGGGAGTGGGGTTGAAAAAGATTATATATTCAAGTATAATGTAGATAGGGTTGCCATGCTTTTTGAATGTGTGCCTCAAGTAACAGCTATGAAGACCGTTTCTTCGCTTTTGCTTTAGTAGTCAAGACCCTTCAAAACAAAGGTGTGGGAGGCCTTAAGCTTTAGAGAACAAAGAAAGAAAGTAAGAAAGAAAGAACCCAAAAAAAATAAATAAATAAAATAGCCAACTGGTTTTTTTTTCCCTTTTATTTTTTATTTTATTTTTTATTTCTCTCTTAAACCGCCTAGCCATACATGAGCTCACTCAAATTAGCAAAGGCTTAAAGGTATTGTGTAGGTTAAGGGGGACTTAGCGAAGGGGGGGCAGCTTTTCCCTTTTTGCTCCTTTGGGTCTTCAGTTAAAGTTAAGGCTAAGAGAGGGAATTCTGGTGTTTTTCCAAATGGTTAAAGCAGGATTTATATCTCAAACCCCCACTGTAACAGTTTCCTCTTTTCCTCTCTTTCTTTCTTTCACTACCTCTTCTCCTTCTCCTTCTTCTTCTCCTTCCCATCTCTTTTTCTTTCCTATTAACTACTACTTCTTCCTTGAGGGAAAACTAAAAGTATCTTCTTTTGGAGCATTATCTTTATCTGGGTCTTACATAAATTTCTTGTTTTTGGATTGGTTTAGGTTGTAGTTTCATATAAATATAGCACCTTTTGTTGATAATTAATAAACATGTGTATTTATATATAGAGTGTTTAAAATCCAAAAGCTTTTCTCTTTTTGGGTTTCTTGTTTTCATGTTTCCCGAGTTAATGGTTTTAATATGTTCTTTTTCTGCTTCCTTCTCTTTGCTGTGTTCTTTTGGTATAGATAAATAAGGTCTGAAGTTTTAAAACTACACATAGTTTCAATCATTTCTTTTTTCATTTAAGAACTACCTTTTAATTAATAAAAACCCCATCAGTTTATTTATTTGTCCTTTTTTTTTTTTTTCTAGTTTAAGAAATATCAGATCTCTTATGGTTTCTCTTATATAGAGAAGCTAACTGGGATATGAGTAGTCGGCTGCTATATAAAGTTGGTAATTTCATTGAAGATTTTAAGAGTTTGAGAGAAAGAAGATAGCATCTACCACACCACAAAAAGGAGGGGGGGAAAGAAGCAATGAATAAGAGTAATCTGGGCTCCGTCAGCAGCTCTGATATCATCGATGCAAAGCTCGAAGAGCATCAACTGTGTGGATCCAAACAGTGCCCTGGTTGCGGACACAAGTTTGAAGGAAAGCCGGTATGGATTTCTCTTGAAATATTCTTACCTTCAACAGCAAGATTTTGACAAAAGAAGAATCAAGGAAAAAAAAACATATAAGAATCATGCTTGCTGTTTTATTCTAAGGGTTTTAAGTTTTTTTTTTTTTTTTTTCTTTCCATGGTCATGTTGTTTCTTTAATAAAAATTATACATTCAAAGTTTTGATTAAAGCCTTCTTCTTTTTGCTCTTTATTATTATTATTTTTTTGCTTTAGTTTGAAACTTGATTCTGAATCATGAAAATTTGCAGGACTGGTTAGGTCTACCAGCTGGAGTGAAATTTGATCCAACAGACCAAGAACTGATAGAACATCTTGAAGCAAAAGTTGAAGCTAAAGACATGAAATCTCACCCTTTGATAGATGAGTTTATTCCTACTATTGAAGGAGAAGATGGGATTTGTTATACCCATCCTGAGAAACTCCCAGGTATAGCTCAGAAAAAAATGTAGATTATTATATACCATCCCTTTGTCTCTCTTTCTTTGATTGCTTCCATCATTATTCAATGCTATATTTGTCTCTAATAAAGCTGCAACCTCATGAATTTCAGGGGGTTTTATTTTTATTTTTTTACCATTTTGGTTATGACTATTCAAGTTGAATTGCCATTGTCTCTTAGAGTTTGTTGCACCTAAGTCAACCTAACTTCTGACTTTGGCAAATGGTTTTATTACTTTTCTTGCAGGAGTAACGACAGATGGTTTGAGCAGACATTTCTTCCATAGACCATCAAAGGCCTACACAACTGGGACAAGAAAAAGAAGGAAAATTCAAACCGAATGTGACTTACAAGGTGGGGAAACAAGATGGCATAAAACCGGCAAGACAAGGCCAGTCATGGTCAATGGCAAACAAAAAGGGTGCAAGAAAATCCTAGTTCTCTACACCAATTTCGGCAAGAATCGAAAACCTGAGAAGACCAATTGGGTCATGCACCAATATCACCTTGGTCAGCACGAGGAAGAGAAAGAAGGGGAGCTCGTGGTGTCAAAGATATTTTATCAGACTCAACCCAGGCAGTGCAACTGGTCTGATCGAACTGCAACAACTGTTGAAGCAACCAATGACCCGAATAGCAGAAGAGATAGTGGCAGTGGAAGTTGTTCTTCAAAGGAAGTAATAGCTCTTAGAGATGAAGTTCCCGGAGCTGGGGTTGCCGTTGCTTTATCAAGTTATGCGGCCGGTGCCATGGATATCCAACAGTTAAAATCCGATCATTTCAGTTTCAACCCATTTAGGAAAAGCTTCGACGAGGTACAATTTTGTTCATTTATATGCATTGTGTTTGATTTCTCCCTACTCCTAACTTTTAACATTTAATCAACAACCACGAAATAAAAGCATAAATTGACATTGACGTCTGTTCCATGTAATTTTATGCAAAGATCATCAACCCGACAAGTTCATTTAGCCCAAAACAAAACAAAACAAAGGGAATAAATTTGATATCTGAATAAATCCAATTTTCATGTAAATATTCAAGTTTTAAAACATCAAAAGTGGTCAGCATATCTTATCTTACATAAAATAAAAAGTAAAGGGAAGAAACCATAAAGTTCTAGGGTTGCTTTTCTTTTAGTCGATTGCTTACATGTACGGCATAAAAATTCTATATGGACCTCTCTTGATTATCTTTGTGAGCTAACTAATAAACTTTGTTTACCCATCAATAGGACCAATGTTGAAACCGAGAGTAAAACTATAGAAAAATTGAAATGCCTAAAGGAAAAAAGGAATTAAAGCGATGGGAAAATGTTGTGTTTGAAAATGGACTAGCTAGCAAACTGCTTCTTGGGGGTGTCTATATTGCAGGTGGGGATTGGAGAAGCTTCAGCAGCAAGGGAAGTCCCAGTTCCTCAAGGCACGTGCGAAGAGATACCCGACCACCCGCGGCCACATCAGATGGCCCATGATCAACATCAGCAACAGCAGCAGCACCACCACCATCACTCACATCATCAGATTGCTACTACAGCCTTCCACATTAGCAGGCCTTCACATCCCATCTCCACCATCATCTCCCCACCTCCCCTCCACCACACCTCCATCATTCTTGACGAGGACTCCTTCCCTGTCTCCAGATTAATGCTTCAAAATGAAAGTTTTCAGGTACGATATCACCATTAGCAATCAAATTGACCTCCATTAATTCTCCCCATATATATAATAATTCACCAATAGTTTAAACGAGCTCACATTGTGTGTGAACAAGATATTTATGCATACAATATTATTAGATAGTACAGCTACTTTTCATAATTCAATGAAATTAATAACTTTCTCCAGAAACCACAATTATAAGTGGTACACTTTTTTTTTTTAAATTAAAGTCCAGTTTTCTGATATAATTTCTATGTAATCAGCAGGAACAAAATGACAGGGTGTTTTACTCATGCATGCCAGATTTATATAATAAGTACGATATTTATTAAGCTGAAGCCTTTTTCCAACATTTTTTCTTAATGTTTTAACTCAATCTTGCACGTTAATAGCTAAGTAAGACCTTAACTATAAATGAATTTATGGAATGCAGCTTGAAACCGACTCATATTTTTTGGGTTATAGTTTGGATATGGCAGACTAAATGTAGGCACGACATCCTACTTTTTAGTGTCAGCTAAGTTGGGAACAATGAACTGCCTTTTCACTGTTTAATCCTTTGTTGAAAACGTGAAGATTTGAATAGATGAGTAATTGATTTTGGTTTATTATATATTGTTGAATCGAATAAAATGCAGCAGCAACAGCATCAACAACAACAACAGCAACAGCAGCAGCAGCAGCAGCAGCATTATAAACTGGGAGGAAGGTCTGCTTCAGGTTTGGAGGAACTAATAATGGGTTGCACGTCAACTGATATAAAAGAAGTGAGTATGAACTTTCTTGACCCTGAAATCCATGACCATTGTTTGTCATAGTATCATCTAAGCAAGGAAGAAAGAAAGAAAGAAAGAAAAAGTAAGGTAAATATATATATATATATATTTATAAAAACAAATGATAAAAAGAAGTGAAAATATATATATATATATATACACCAAATTCTTTATTCCTATTATTTTTTAAATAAAGAGAGAAACTAGAGTCCTTTTCTTTTTCTCTTTATCTCTTTTAGTATTTTTATTTCTTTCTTTTTCGTTTTTCATGTTTGGATCAGAGTTAAGTATGGCATTCAGTCAGCATTCTGTAAAGAAATACACGTAGCTATCATACTACATTAATAAAGTTCTGTTAAAGAGAGTGCAGAGCTTTTTCTTCGTAGAAAATTAAACATAATCTGCATTTTTTTTTACATGAACAACAACCTTAATTCTCCTTTATCGATCGCCTCTCATAAGATTCAGTAGAAATCAATATGTTTAGGCAATTTTGATATGGTTTAGAATTAACAAGAACCAGAATTACAAATATTAAGTAAAATATAGCAGACTGTGAAACCATATAGCCTTCAAATTAAATAACTTCTTGAGACAAAATAGAATCTTCTTTTATATTTCTCTTTAGGGCAAAAAAAAAGTAGTTCGAAAACTAAAGCCTATACTACTTTCCCTACACCACCTTTGCTTTTTCTTTGAATATATGTTGCTGACAAAGAGCTGTAAATTCTGGAAATTAGCCCTTTTGTAACTATTTCGAACTACAAGGAATAAAAAGACTATAAATATCTAAAAAGCAAAGAATAGAGCTAGTTAGTAATAATATTTTACAAAATAAAAGATTTTTAAGAATGAAATAAAAAAATAATAAAAATATTTTTTTATTTAAAAATTAATGATATTAGAGATAAATATCATGCTTAATTTAATAGTATTAGGAACAACATTCGTACTCAAAATTTTTTAAAAATATAATTTTAAAAGATTAATTTTTTGTCCCACATTACATTTATATATAATTAATAATTTTCTTTAATTCTAGTATTGGGTTAATGAGAAAAGGGGATTTGTAAGAGTGCATGATAGCAGCATGAAATCCTTTTTTATCATGTGTTGCCTAAGATAGATACAGAAACAAACAATTTGATTGTGGAGTGGGAGAGAGAGAGAGAGAAAGGGAGAGATGACAAAAAAGGCAGCTTCTTCATTTGTCGTTTTTAGGTGAAGATTTTGTGGTTAAAACCCTAACTCTTTAAGGGCTTTTTTTTTCTTTTTTCTTTTTTTTTTTTCACATGGGTGTTTTTTGAGCAGGAATCATCCATGACAAACCCACAAGAGGCTGAATGGTTGAAGTATTCCTCGTTCTGGCCTGACCCTGACAACCAGGATCATCATGGGTAGAAGCAAAAATTGCAGGCAAACAAACCAAAACCTTACAGACATCATTATTATCATCATTATTAGTACTTGAAGCCCTAGCTTTGCTCAAGTTCTTTTCAGGGGAGAGAGGCCAATCTATAGTTTGCTCTTTTTTCTTTCTTTTCTAATGGAAGGAGGGACCTGCTGTTGGTTTATGACTTCTCAAAGTCTCTCTCAAGTCTCAAATCAAATGAGCTAACTGTAAAAACAATCCATGTTGGAAAGAGAAAAAGAACAAAAGGAAAAAAGGAGAAAGAAAGAAAAGAAAAGAAAAGAAAAGCAGGAAAAAAGGCTGGTCTCTACTGACGAAATAGAAGGAGAACCAAAGACCCAAAGCAAAATCCGTTCCTGCATGAAAATCACCACCATTATGATGACAATGTCATCTTTATTGGCTATTCTTATTATTTTATTATTTCAAGACTGTTGTATAATTTCTTTTCTATGTTCTTTTCAAACAAAAATACCAAACAGTATGTGCAAATTGCAACAAATACTTCGTTAACTATGTTGTTTGTTAAATCACTTTTCTAGCAAAATATATATGGATTTATATATGGAAATGAAAATATTTGTTTCAGATTTGTTTATTTCATCCACTGTTTTTTTTCATTTTTTTATTTATTTTTGCAGACAAGTTAAAGTAGATTTAGGTTCTCCAGTTGCTGTATTATCGAATGAATAAGAATTTTAAATATGCTTCTAAAAGTATACAATCTAGCCAAGATTTTTAAGGCTATAAAGCTAGCTAATTTGCCTAATCCACATTTCTAAACTTAAGAGAGATTTGATCAACTAGCTAGAGTTCATGACTTGTCGGCAGCACAGATATCTGCATATACCCCAAAGGAGAAGAGTTAGTCCTTAAAAAATTAGGAATTCTAGATCATGATCATGACAACTTTCCATCGTCTACATATTTTCCATAGTCAAATCCCTTCTTTGAAGTAAAATTAGTTCCTTCCATTACTTTGTCCCTACAATATGAGCACCTAAGGGGACAGCAGTGCTACCATTATGCTCATCAAATCAATGTCAAAAAAATATTACCATTGCTAATGATTCGTGAAGAAAGTTGATGCAATTGATTTATCATGTCAAGTATTCTTTTCAATATTATTTTGTTTGTTGAGTATCCTTTTCTATCCTTTGTTCGCCTTTAGTGAAAAATGGGGGGAGATGTTTTGAGGGCTTTAAATGAGAGCTTCTTTGGAGCTTGTGTATTGGTAGTGATGTTTATCTAATGAAAAGTAAATGTACTTTAGCTGGTTTTCGGTTTAAATGATGGGTCCTTACTCTCTCCTCACACCTCACTAAAAAACATTCCAAGCAGCTCCTTAAAAGGTCAAAAAACATAGTTGATAGAGATTTTGCCTTTGTTAACAATTGCTATTACCCTTTAAAAAAGTATCAATCACCAACATCATTTTGAGGTGACAAATGGGGCATTGCCACGATGAAGTTTACTTGCATGTTTCTTATGGGACTAAACTTCAAATCATGCTCCATTATTATTATTTTTTTTTTGTGCAAGTGGTTTTAATACTCCTAACAAAGGAATTAATTTGTGTGGTTCTTTGGATTTAGATTATATCAAAAGGCGGAGAGAAGAGAATGTGGGGTTTCATTAATTTTTTTCTCACTGGAATCTTCGAATCTTTCAATAGTATGGCAGCATATATCACATTTTAAAAGTATATCAGTAATTTCTCTTTTGTTTTTTTGCCTTGGGAAACTTCTTTACTGCTTTTATATCTAACCCTACTAGATTCGACCTTTCATTTTTTCCTGTATATCATATCATATTAAATTATATTACATATAGAGCTGATGAGATGAGCTTATCTGCTCACAAAGACAAAGAAAGAGAGTAACGTGCATGCTTATCTTTTCATGGGACGTGCATGAATTAAAGCTAAATGCAAGATGGAGGGCGATCGAGGCAGCTTCGTAGTAGTTTCTGAAAGGAATAAAGCATGGGACAAGGGAATGAGCGGAGACAAGAATAAACTTTAAGGCTGTGAAATGACCCTTCTCATAACTTATTGGAAAGATTCTTTTTTCTTGTCATTTTAGATACAGTACTGCATACTTTGCATTTATCCATATTGTATGTACTATGGTCTATATCCAGGGTATTATTCCCAAATCATGAATGTATCTTAGTAAATTTTTTATATATGCTGCCCCATTTAACAGTACCATATCCTAAAGAAATCACTCGTCAAAATCTATTTTGCACTATGCATCCCGGTATACCCTAAAGGTTTAGCCTCATTTATGTGACATTCAAAAATTATACTCCTCCAGTTGATATTAATTCCCCTCCCCCGCATTTTTAACTATCCATAATTTGCTAATTAAATTATATATATATACATGCCAAAAGGGTTTAGGGTAATTTGAAAAAGGGTAGGGAGAATCCAATATGCTTGAGGTTAGTATATGTGTGTGTATGTGTGTATAGGTAAACATAAACAAAAAGAGGGAGATCCTAGTAGGATGCTCGGGGGATATAAATAATAAGAGTGGCAACAGGAAATGTCTTGTTCCACATGCAAGGAAAATAAAAAGAATATTGACAAGTCTGTTCAACCTAAAAAGGTGTTATTCAATTCTTTCGCTTTTTATGGAAGATTTTGGATGCTTTTAAAAGAAAAGAAGGAGTATTAGCGGCGTTAGGGTTTCTATGTTTGCAGAGATTTGGTCCCAGAAAGAAGTTGCAGGTAGAATTGTGTAGTGCAATAAGGAATATCACAACATGGCAATAGCTGCCTTTTTTGGATTCTCCAACAGCGCAAAGCCGAGGCCAGGCCAGTGAGGCCATTGCTGCTTTTTAGATAGTAAACCCAACCCCTATCCATTCTCGTCCATGTCAGCTTACAAGCTTTATTTTATGAGACTAATATTTATGTACTTGCAGGAAATGGAAAGTGTTTCATTCATTTTCACCGTCATTTACACAGTATGCATCGAAACTTATCAGAAATCACCTCCTAAGATTATTATATAAATCAATGGGACTAATCTCCATTTCAATTTCAGCAGTTCTTAAAACCTGTCTTTAGGAATATTTTAAAGTTTGTTCTTGATAGATCACCTGCCTGTTTAAAAATTTTAGAAGTTGTGGAGTCTGTTCGTAGTGTTTTTTTCATGGTGAATCCATAAGTTTACTAAAGTATTCTTCCTTTTTGTCCTTTTGTTTGGTAATCTGACATATTCCATTTAGCTGTGGGAAAAAACGTCCCGATAAGAGGTTGGGGCTGTGCGGCAGATAAGACTCTTCCCTGTTTAAATGACTTAAAATTTTTGTTTTAGTTAGGAAAGTCTGGTGAGCGTTGCATGCATAGATGAATAATTTAATCCAACAATTAAATAATAATGCAAAAGAAAGGCTAAGGCTACATGCATAAATACCTATACTATAATCAATGATGTAACAAGTAACTGATGCTATACTTTACAGCTTATCAGTTTTTAGAAAAGAAAGTAATTGATGTAACAAAAGTTGAAAGGATCAGTATTCAATCGGGATGGCAACTGATCACCAGCCATTTTCTTTCTGAAAGTACTATAATATATATATATATAATATATCCTTTTTATTTGAATAATATGAAAATCAATATACCCACGAATGAGGGTTTTTGGAAAGACTGCTAAAATTTCACATTTGCTTAGATGAACAAAACTAAGCACTGAATTAAGTATAATATTAATGTGGGACGAAGATAAGGTTAGATAAGACTGTGATAGATACAATTATTAGTATAAAATTTGCCAGCATCTGTTATTTCGCTGCTTGAAATTGTATGCAAGCATGAACGTACTGGAGTCCATTCAATCAGTTTCAATGTGATTTTAATATAATATTAAATTAAAATTTAAGAGTCTTTAAAAAGGTGTCAGTACATGCAAAAGCAAACAATATCAGACGCCCTTTTCTCCAAATGACTTGGCTTTTGGAAAAAGTAACAGGAAGATAA
>JBBYHK010000018.1:2763794-2780255 GCA_038382065.1 Adansonia grandidieri | reverse complement strand
AACATGTGCAGGTTATGGCATAATTTTCGGGTTTTATTTTTGTACGATTTATTTATTTCGGGTTACTCGAATTTTATCATGGATGATGCTTGTGAATTCACCCTTTATATTTTCCATGCCGATTTCTTTTTTCTTTGCATGGTTTTGGATGCCGAGAAATTGAAGTTTTGAAAGTGATCGATAGGCGAGAGGTGTAATCCCCGTGAGGTGTGAAGCGATCTCATACTAAACGAAACGACCTTCACTTTCCATAAAAAAAAAAAAAATTGAAATAAAGTCAACCTATTCCTGCAATTGCGGCCAGTCTCGCCACCTCTTTAGTTGTCGCCCCCTACTTGGTCATTCGCAATTACTGCCACAAGAAAGTCGCCTTAGGCTTATGCGCTCCGCGACTTTCTTGTGTTATGGGGTCTCGAAGAGTGAACTTTGCTGCCAACCCAAGTAAGCAAGTTGAAAAAGCCCTTTCTCTTTTATTTTTATAATAATAAGGTAAGCTTCGTAGCTTCAACCTATGAAAGGCCCCCACTTACTAAGAGCTGGTTCTATCCTGGCCAAGCAACCAAAGCCGGGAGCCTAGGTGGGAGTAGTGAAAGAGAAGGGGAAGAAGCGGGGTAGAGTAATGATTTAACTCGCCAGGCTCATGATCCGAAGAAGTGTTTTCTGTTCTTCAAGCTTATGATTTTTTAAAGTTTTAATCTTGAGCTTTGCTCGTTCCTAAATATGAAAGGTGGTAAAAAGGTTAAACACAATACTTGTAATATTTTATCAAACAGTGATGAGTGGTTAGATTTATTTGTATGTCAGGTTGTTGGATCTTAAACAAAGTTTTCAACGATTTGGGTTGATTTAATTTAGTTTAGTTTAAATTATTATTTAATAATAAAAATATATAAATATTAATATAAAATTAATATTTTAATATTTTAATAGACAAAAACTGTAATTTTCCCGTATCGTTTTCATTACTCAAGAAAGGTTCTTCTGCTGCCACTTACAACTTTCAAGTTTGAATGTTTTTAGTATATTTTTCAGCACCCAGATTAAGATTTCTCATTTTTTAACTTTTTATTGATTTCACTCTCTCTCTCTCTCTCTCTCTCTCTCTCTCTCTCTCTATATATATATATATATCATCAAAATCTTAGCTAACTTTTTTTAGGAGTTTGAGAGAAAGAAAATAGCAAAACGTAAAAGGGAAAAAGAATCAAATCATAGAGTAATGCGGGCTCCATCAGCAGCTCAGATCACTCGAAAGCTTGAAGAGCATCGGCTGCGTGGATCCAAGCAGTGTGCTGTTCGTGGACACAAGCAATTTTAGGCTTAGATTAACTCTGATCACTGGAAATTGGAGACTCAAGCCAATGATAATTGAATTTCATTTTTAAAGCTTAAGTTTATTTAATTAAATAAAATAAAATTTGTTTATTTAGTTAAAAAATAAATTTAATTTTTATGTTGACATTTAAACTTGAATTTAAATTGAAATTTTTTAATGTTGAATAAAAATAAAAAAACTTGATTAAACTCGAGTTCTTCGAGTTAAGTATTAAGATATTTAAATTTTACTCCCTCAATAGCTTAAGTTAAACGAGTTTGAGCTTGACTCAAAAATTATTGTACCGAATTCAGGTTTTTACTCGAGTCAAACTTGCGAGTAGAAAGTCTTGTTTACACCCTACGCAACCCCGAAGGAAAGCCGATACATCATGGATTGACGGGACATATCACATATGTATTTCAGCTCCAAAAGCGTGGAACAAAGAACCTGGTATTGAACAATTGGAAAGGAAGTGCAAAAGCCATCTTTTATCAGCAATTTATACAACAGTATAGTTTACACGAGTGAAGGTTGCTTGATTAAAAACCCATCAAATCGTATCTAACCATGCATCAAAATCATTCAAGACTTTTGACTTTAAGACAACAGGTTGGGACGATGGAGATGACTGAAAATTGTTGTCTGGGGCAGCCTTAACATCCTTAGTAGGTTTCACCATTGTGGATGTTTCTTGTAATAAATCATCAAGTAAATCATCCAAGGCCGAATTACCTGCTGCAGGCTTTGATGAATCAACATCTTGGTTGCCTGTCATGGATGTTTCTTGTAATAAATCATCGAGTACGTCATTGAAGCTGGAAGTACTGGCTGCTGCATATTTGGGTGAATCAATGACCTTTCTTGCATGAGGCAGAGATGGAGAACCTCCTCTATGGAAATCATCAGAGGGTTTTTTCGAAATTAAGCCAGATTTATCAACAAGTTTAGTCTCACTGAAAGAATTAAGAAGCATATCCAATTCTGACTCCGCAGCTGCCGCTTCAAATGTCGGAACATTTTTGTTAGAGATAGAAGTAGAATTCGAATTGTCCTGTGCACTACTTTCACAAGATTCGCCATGTTGACGGGAAATAGTACTGCTGTAAACTTCATCTATTGAACCCAACCCTCCGTTAGAAAATATTGCATCTATGTCCCGGCTGCCATGGCCAAATGACAAATCCTCAACATTTTTAGCAGCAAAATTGCCCTTCTTGGGGAAATGATTCGGAGTTGGTTCTTCAGCTATCTTAGCAGCTGCTTTTTGATCAGATGCCGCTTGCATTTGGTCAGATTCCAGATTGTTGTTTAGCTTTGATCTCTCCGAATGCTGGCATACAAACCAAATAATGTGTCAATAGATACTCAAATGTAAATTATAAACATATTTGTAGACACAAAAACTAATATTATGCTGTTATGACAGGGAGGTCAGGGGAACCTAATATGCCAACATAATCCAATAATGTATATGATCAAATCTATGTTACTCCGACTCTTTATTTTTCTTGAAGTACCAATGTTTAACACCTGTTTTTGACACATATTTGAGTACGGGGATACAATCCTCCAAATTATGGAAAAATATGGGAAAAAATTGAGCAAACTTGTGTCAGACACAGACCTGCATCCGACTCTCACCCCTGAGTCTAAGTAACATAGGGTCAAATTAATTAAAAAAAGAACCAAAAGTTCAATCCAACTAAAAGTCTGCATAGGAAAAATGTAAAAGAAATGCCAAAATTTTTGAGAAAGCTTTATCTCCCATCAGCTACCGATGACCTTCAATCCCAATCATCTCTTAAAGCTTCCTAAGAATGATCTCTATGGGTTATTAGTGAAACTCATGGTTTAATTAACCCTCAATCTCCATGATTTTACCATTCATAAGTGCTGGGAATTGTAGCTCCTCACCTTTGAGACATTAAAGTATTGTAATGAATCAACAGTAATTTGAATATCAATGTAGTTATTGGACTTACCAGTTCTGGTGGTAATAGATCTTCTTCCATGAAGAGCCTCTCGGATAAATCTACTTTTTCAAGTTGTTCCGCAAGAGCGTGCAAATTGAGGGAGAGAAATGAGGCCTACATGAGAAAACATAGGCAAAAAGAGGTGAAAAGATAACAAAAAGGTAACATAATTGATGCAAGGGTGGCGGCTGGCAGTAATAACACGACCGCGAAAATGGCCCAACGACAAATGAGCACAGTTTCATACTCCTATAGTCCTATTAATGAATAACTATAAACAGTGTATTTCAATTTTCAATTTCTTCAGACTTTTGACATGATAAAAGTCTATGAAATTTGCCTACAACCTATTTAAATAAATAGCTTTAAACATGGTATCATCCTTTTCTAAACTACCCAAAGAAAAATTAATATCAAAATTAAAAAATCAATCTTTCTCTTCCACCATTCCTCTCCTCCCTCTCCTCCTTTGCCTAATACAAATACTTTCAAAATTAATACAGATTACTGCAATACAATACAGTGTGCAGTAACAATTAGCAGAGGAAGTGCATATTTATAACTTCCAAATCAGAATGAAAATTTTTTTCTCTAGTATCAAATACACACATCTATCGAACTTGATTTTCTTACACTTTTAGTCCCAACAGGACTGAGAAAAAGAGAGATTTGTCCATATTTAAATATGCTAAGTGATGATGCAAAGACAAGATCATGATTAAGATAACCACAAAAGGTCTGCAAAATAAATACTAAACACAAGACTTCATTTTTTCCCTAATTAATGTAATATGACAGTGTAAGATTTATGTTAAATATGATGCATTAGAAATCCAATAATACCAAGTTACTTATGCATATTGAGCCTGCCTCCAATATTAAATGCTGATGTTAACAACAACATATAACGATTCACTACACACAAGTTGCTAGATATATATTTTGCTTGTACTCTTAATGAGAGGGAAGCACATATGTGGGGCTGTCGGCGGTTATTCGTACATGCAGGCATGTAAGCATTCGGACATGTGCATTAGCATGAGAAAGATGCTTGCTTATATCATGTAAAAGTAGACCTAGCAATTCGTGTATTTTTCTGTATCATAACTGTGTTTAAGATATTTTATACTTATATCAACTTTGATATGTCAATAATTCATCTTATATAGATTTGAGATATGTATTTGTGTCGTGTTGTGTTTTAATTGCTTTATGCGTGCCATATTCGGGTAATCGTATCTAATGTTGCCAGGTCTATGTAAAAGAGAAAACAAGAACATAGCTTTACAATATCAACACAATGTGTTAACGGACTCCAGCATTAAAAACTAAATCTGATCCTTTATAATTTCTTGCTCAATGTATACGAAAAAAACAAATAAAATAAAATCCATTACCTCAGGGGTTGCATTCGTTCTATCTTCCACAACAAAATTATCATTCCCAATCCATGATAAAATACCCTCTCCCCTGACTGCAAGCATAGAGCCTACAAACTGATTGAAATCTCCTGGAAAATTAACACTATATAAATTTTCATCAAGAATTTAAAATTCCCCCCCAAAAAAAAGATTATAATTCTATTAAAAATAGATGCTTAGTCAACTTCTCCTATTTGTTACCCTTCTTATTGAGTAAGGATTTGATTATTCGTAAAACTAAACTGCCATAAACTACAAATTTTATTACTTTATATAAATAAACCAAACAATGGATCGAACAAATCTAATACAATCAGAAACTTTTACATATTAAACTACATAGAAGAGAAAAATTACCAGGCAGAACATCATCTAAAGAAGGTACCCTATCTGAACAAGGCTTTGAGTGCAACTGAGCCTCAGCAATCAGGTGACGAAAGTCAGCCCCTTTACTCCTAGGCACAATAACATCGGAAGCTTTACGTGCACCATCACCAGACGGATCTTCAGAACTCGAATCAAATTCTTCCTCCTCGTAGCGATTCCAATTCGACGGTAGTGCAGATAAACGCTGAGCCTGACGAGTTTTCTCCCTAATCTGTTTGCCTGTCTGGTTTTTGGCATTTGCTGCGTCGTTGGAACTGGCTGATGATGGAGGTTTCGGTTTTTGAATCGAATGGGACTTTTTATGGTGTTGTGAATGAGCTCTCTTTGATTTTGCCAATGCCTTCGAGTCCATTACAACTGCAAAATGCTGCTGAAAATTAAAAAAAATAAAAAAGGAAATTTATCGAACAAAAAGATTAAAAAAGTTAAAACCCTAATCTAGAATTTTCGACAAAGCTTTGATGTAGAGAGACAGAGAAAGGGGGACAAGAGAGTGAGTATTCGATGCCAATCAAGGAATCCAAAGGTGTTCATGGCCGAGGTGGCTCACGGCCCAACCTTTTTAACTCAGTCCGGCCCAGGATCATATTGGTTCCGTTTTATTATTACAAACAATAAAATAATAAAAAATTATTTTTATATTAATATTTATATATTTTGTAAATAAATAAATTTATTTTTTTCTAATAATTTTTTTAATTTTTTAAAACATTTATTATTTCTTAATTTATGAAAGTAAATTAAATGTATAAAAGGAAACTGAAATATTAACCTTTAAATTATAAAACCAATTTTTTTTTTTAAAAATAAATAACATTGTAATTACAAAAATTAAGTAAAATAATAATTATATTGGATAATAATCTAAGTTTTAAATTTTAACGAAGTAAAATTGGTGAGTTAATGTGCATCTAAGAAGATATACCTAAAAAATAATAAATTAATCAATTATTAAATAAAAATATAGCAATGATATAAGGTTTTAAAGAGGAAAAAATATTATTTTAAAAAATAAATTTAATGTAAAATAAATAAAATTTAATAAATAATAATTTATTTTTAAGTAAAAATATATTTTTTATTTTTTATTTTATATTTTATAAGTATTTTATATTCTCTTAAATTGATATTACGGGTCAAAAATAAATTTGCTTGTGGATCAGATAGGTTACTGCTCAAAAAATTTTGAAATTTAAATTTAAGCTCAAATTTGATTTAACTCAGCAATTTGAATAATTGTTTAAAATATATTAAAATATAAAAAATTATTTTTATATTAATATTAATATTTTTTATAATTAATCTTAAATAAAAATATTATTTTAATCTTAATAATAATCTAAGCTACTTTAACTAAGATCACGTAAAAAAATTTTAATTTGATTTCAGTAAGGGCTATTGCTCTTTGAAGAGGTTTAATCAACAAAAGATCCCATTGCCGCTGGGCCATGTTTCCTAGGCTACTAATCTGAGAACCCTAGTTTCCAATTCCAAGTCACTGGCTGAGAATAATCAGCAGAGGACCCAAGTTCCGTACATTCGGCCCAAATTGATAATGCACAGCAGCACGTGCGAAGTTAGACGCAAATGGTAGAACTTTCTAGGTCAAATTGAGAGAATCCCCGAGCTTTTTCTAATTCTTCGGCTGTTTCTCGAATCAGAAAACATTAAGAGATCTTCGGGTTGCTTTCTTCTCATTTTGACGAGTTCTGTTGGGATTTTGCAATGTCTTCACCTGCTGAGTAAGTCTCATTTATCTTCATTTGATATATATATATATATATATATATTTTGTTCCCTTATCTGAATTAATTGTTTTTAAGTTGTTTCTTCTGCGTTTTTCAGTGGATTTTGTTAATATTTACATTGGTTCATCGTCTTATTTTTCTGGGTAATTTGTAGTTTAATTATAGTTGAACTCATATGTTGTGGTTAGAATTTTGCAACCTAGGATTTAGATCATAAGATGAGCATAAAGTGCAAACTATAAGACACAAAGCTTGTTAAAAGATGGCATTAGACTTGGCAAATCGTGTATCTGTGACTTTTTCATATATTTTATTATGTTATAATCATGTTTAAGGAATTTTATGTTTTTATAAATTTGATATGTTAATAATTAGTATTATATAGATTTTAATATATTTATGTATTCATGTTGTATTCATATTATTTTTTGGTGTTGTGTCGTATCCAATATTGCCAAGTGGCAGGATCTCAAATTACAATATCTAATAGTTTTTATTTTATTCTACATTGTTAAAGAGTAAGGGATGCCATTTGTTAAATTTTCCTTTTTGGTCCAAAAGATGGGTACAAGATTGCACTTTAGAAAAATATAGGAAATTTTCATAAAGTTATCATGTTTTTTTGTCGGTTTACTAAACGTTGATTTGAATCTGCAATTTCTGATATTGCCAGAATGAAGCCGGCTGAGGGGTGAAGCCCTCGTAACTCATTCCAATTGTGTTTCACAACAGCATGTCATGCTACTAATCGTGACCATTTGTACGACATTTATAAAGAAAATGAAAACTATGCATATCAAAATAAGATTGTCTCTTATGGTGTAGAATCTCTTGAATGCAAGTCTCATGATAAAGCATTATTATTTTGACATGTTCAAGTTTTAGAGTACTCCACCACCATGAAAGACCTCTTTCCGAACTGATGGTCACGGTATTCTTTGTTTCTTTGTTTTCAATTTCCATGATTTTTCAACTTGACGGTAGCAGCTGCATTAGTTGTCGAGGAGTAGTTCTTTTCTATGTTGCTCCAACTTTTCATTTTCTTGAAGTACCATATTCGACACCTTATCCGATACATTTTTGGATGTCGGTATGGGAATATAACCCTCAAAAGATCCTCTAAACACATGAAAAAACTTAGAAATAATTGAACATATTTATCTCAGACACGTACCAGTATCCGACACTCATGCCCCAATCTAGTAATGTAGGTTCTTTTTATTGTAAGATTGGTTTAGGTTACTTGTTTTTCTTGTTTGTATTGCAATACCTCTCCAATGAGTTGTGATAGTATGCTTTTCTGAAATGTACTTCTTTTTGGTTATTAGTATTATTTTCTAATTATCAATTTCTTTCTTTTCTTTCGTTTTTTTGCTTCTTCTTCATCTTTTTCCTGACTAGTTTGTTCACTATGCATCAGATATTATAAGTCTCTTCCACCTATAAGCAAGGCTTATGGGACTGCATGCTTATTGGTCACGACAGCTGTTCAATTAGGACTATGTGATATTTTTTACATTGCGTTGTTATACAAATATGTATTCAAGCATTTTCAGGTATGAGTTTTGCATAATCCTGAGTGTAAAGAACAGATTATAGTTTCTAATCCCAACAATGTTCAAAATGCTATGTTACTCTAACTCTTTATTTTTCTTGAAGTATTCGTGTCCAACATATTTTCAGGCATGGATACGGGGATATGACCCTCCTAATACATGGAAAAACTTAGAAAAATTAAACATCCCATGTTAGACGTATACCTGTCTTTGATACTCACTTGAGTCGAAGCAACATAGTCAAAAAGTGTTTAATTACTAGTTTTCTTTGATGGAAGATGATTTTGCACAACCCGGATTATGGAATGGTTTTCCTAGGTTTATTGCATGCATTTTGCAATCTATAGGTTATTAACAAAGGGAAAAAAAGAAGAAAATAAAAGGTTGTTATATTGCCCTAGACTATGTTACTTGGATTTGGTTGGGAGTGTCCGATTCGAATATGTTCAATTTTTTCTAAGTTTTTTCTTGTATTTGGTAGGTCCTTGAAGGGTTCAATATTCATGTCTGGATATGTATGAGAGAGTAGTACATCAAGAAAAATGAAGAGTCGGAGTAACATGGGCCCTAAAAATAGTTGTTTCTAAGTTAAAATGGATTTTATTGTTTATTTCAGTCTTCTGTGTATGAAATAGCATTTTTGTAGCGTTAATGGTAAAAGTGTTGTAATAGGATAGATCATTTTAAAGTTCGAATCTCCATATGAATTGTGAAATCTCACTTTTATTTGTAAAATATTTATGTTAGTGGTTTGTTGTTACTCCGGAGAATTCTCTTATAACTTCACACATGAATGTAGGTATGGAGGCTAATTACAAACTTCTTTTTCCTTGGGAAATTTTCTATCAATTTTGGGATACGCCTTTTAATGATGTGAGTATAACTTTCCGAAAGCTTAAAAATCATTTCCAAATTCTGTTTTAGTCTGAGAAGGGTATGGTCCTCTGTTAACTGCAACATTGACACCTCAAGGCTTTAAGAACTAATAATTGTTTTATGGCAATCATTTATGATTGTGCAGAGCAAGATATGGAGTTCAACTAGAGAAGGGACCATTTGAGAGGCGGACAGCCGATTTCTTGTGGATGATGATATTTGGTGCATTGTCATTGTTGGTGAGGGAGACTCCATGATCCTTCTTATTCAACTTCGTAATTTGGTTGTTCAAATTGATTGTTTCCGGTGTAGATGAGGGCAAATCATTTTGTGGTAGGGAAGGCATGAATTGCTCTAAGAACTAAGAGCAAAATTGAAATACCTTCTCTGTCCTTGTATCACTGCTAATAATTTCTATTTAAAGCATGTGGTGCTGGTCGTGTCTGTCTATGTTGCTCTAACTCTTTATTTTTCTTGAAGTAACTGTGTCCGACACTTGTGTTTGATACATTTTCGAACATGGGTATAGATATATGATCCTCCAAGGACCGTCCAAATACATGAAAAAACTTTAGAAAATATTGATGATATCCGTGTCGGACATATACCTGTATCCGACGCACCCGAATCCGAGTAATAGAGGTGTTTGGTTAAGTATTTTACTAATGGTAACCGCTAAATGTCAATATTGATGTGTGAAATATGCTTAGTGTTGAATGTGTCATCCTAACATAAGTTCTTTTTAAATATTTTTTTCTCATATCCATTACCTGTTGCGGTTTTAGGTTTTGTCAGCAATCCCGATATTCGGAGCCCCTTTCTTAGGAATATCTCTTGTTTTCATGCTTCTTTACGTCTGGAGTAGAGAGTATCCGAATGCACAAATCAACATATACGGCCTTGTGACTCTTAAGGTGAGCTTAATCGTAAGGTTGGCACATATTAGTCAGGATTCTATAATGTTTTATGCAAGTTTTCTGGCTTTGAAACATTATGTTCCAACGCATACTAATTCCGTATTTATTGCTGCAGGCATTCTATCTACCTTGGGCAATGCTGGCTTTGGATGTTATTTTCGGTTCACCTCTCATCCCGGATCTGCTAGGAATCGTTGCCGGACATCTATATTACTTCTTGACCGTGTTGCATCCTCTTGCAACCGGAAAGGTCATCCTGAAGACGCCAATGTGGGTGTATCCTTACAATTTTTTTTGGATTAATTGAGGTGAAGAGTATGTTTAGCAGTTCGGCGATTTCTTTTTCATGTTTCCTTAACTTGCAACATGATTTATCAACTCCTTGCATGCCATTTTCCGGTTATTCTGTTATTGCATACATATATCTCATAAGAACGAGTAAATTCCGTCATTAGTCTTTGACCTTTTCGTAATTCATTTTCGTTCATGTTCATGAAAAGTGTTCGATCTTTTGAATTTGTTCTAAACCCATCCCTCCATCAATGTTCGGTTAGAATTTGGATTGAAATGAGCTAAACGTCATGTGGCAACTTGGTGGACATACGCATGGCAAATTTTTTCCAAATTTTAACCGAAAATCGATGGAATTTGATGAATTTGAAACAAATTTGAAAGGCGAAAAGAAACTTTACAAACAGTTTGGAGACTAATGATGGCATTTACCTATGTTATTCCCATCTCGTCATTTTTTTTTTAAGTACTTGTTTTTATACATATTCGGATATGAGTATAAAGATACGATCATAAAAATTTGAAAAAACTTAAAAAAACAATAAAAATATGTGTCAGACATCTATTCGTATCTGATACATTCGAGTCCGGTGTAACATAGACATTTACTCTTTTAAGATCATCAAATTTTTATGTTTTTTTTACCAGTTTTTAAATGGTTTGTTTGTGGTACTACTATTTTCCTTCACTGCTACCGTTCCATAGACACAAACTGGTTGCAAGGTGGAGAATCGGAGCTCCGCCGGCCCGGCCTAGCAGTCGCGCTGGCGCACAGCCTGATAGCTCAACAGGTGTTGCTTTCCGGGGAAGATCGTATCGACTCAGTGGATGATGGCAGCCATTACTTTCTGATAATCACTTGAAATAGGACCATGAAAAATTTACATGGTTGTTTTATCATCACAAATCTCCATTATCAAACTACCTTGCCATTTATATTTTCTGATTCTCTCTGTTTTTAGATGATGCCACTAACGAAGAAGCAAAAAGTGTTCTAATGGCAAAACCCATAACAATGGAATTTTATTTTTCCAAATGGGGTCTTCACATACTTCATGTAATTTCTTTAGAACAATTGTCTTTGTGGAAATGAAATTTTCTTGAGCAAAAGGTTTAGCAAAAAATACCCGAATTTTTTAAAATATTATTTTTAAATTAATTTTAAATGAAAAGGTTAATATCCTTTTTTATTATTATTAATTATTTGTTTTTACTTTTATTTTTTTTCATTTTTTTACTGAAAATATTTTTAATTATAAATAATGAGGATTTAGTTAATTTTAAAACTAGTTTTTATTATTATTAAATTTTATTTAAGTTATATTCTAATTTAAATGCATGTTAAAATTTTAAAATTTATTTTTAATTTAATTTTATATTAATTTTAAAATAAATTGTATTATATTTAAATAAATTAATTATTACTATTTAAAAATTTTAGTGATAATTAAATTGGTTTAAAGAAAAATTGAATAAAAGGAATAAACAATAATAAATATATATAATTATTTTTGCATGAGATTTTATTAAAAATAAGTTTACCTTTATTACTTTGAAAATCACATCTCTTGGAAAAAAATTAACTATGTTAGTGTGTTGTTAATCACACTAATATTTATTTAAATTTTATTTAAAATATTAAAAATACTACCTTTTTTAAATTTTATGTCTATTTTTACATTTTCTGTTTTAATCAATTTATTTATTGTTAAAGTTTTTTAAATAATAACAATTGATTTATTTTTAAATAAAAATAATATAAATATTAATATCAAAGTTAATATATACATATATATAATTGGATTAAAAATAAGTTTAAAATATTTAACAAGTACATTTCAATTAGAATATAATTTAATCGTAATTAAAAAATAAATAATAAATAAATAATATAATTATCCTTTTATTTAAAATTAATTTAAAAATAATACTTTAGATATTAGCATATTTTATTCCAAACCTTAGGGGCTAAATATATTTTTCCCTAACAATTAATACTCCATTTACATATTATTACTTTAGTTAATTATTCATTGTACTTGCCATTTATCTCTTCAAATTTTTGTGATGAAAAAATAATTAAATAGTAAAAAAACAATTCAAAATATCTATTTACGTATTGAGCTATCTGTATGGTTCAAATTTCGGTTCAAATTGGGTTGGTTTTGGACTTAAATTATTGTAATTTGGATCAATTTGAATTATTATTCATTTAAAAAATTATTATATTTAAATTTAATTATAAAATATATAAAATAATTTTTAATATTTTTAATTAATAAATGAGTTTTTAAATTTGAGCCGGTTTGGCTTGATCTGACTTGCCAAGATAAAATGTTAAGTCAAATTAAACAAATTTATCCATCTTGTTCTTGGAAAAAGTTAAAGAAAAAGCTAAAAATTAATGAGGGAATAAATTATATATAAAGTATAAATGTTAAAAATTTGCAAAGCACATGTGGACTTATTCATGATCGGGTTATTCGTTTAGATTAAATTTTAGATATGATTTTTTTACTTTAAATCGGCTCTAATAAATGATTATTTAATAATTAAAAATATTTTTTAAATTTAATTACAAAAATATATAAATATTAATATAAAAATTTTTATAATTTTTTATTAATATATAAACAATAATTTCAGATTTTCAAATCATATAGAGTTCGATTTAAACTTAAATAAATAAATATATATATATAAAAGAATTTAAATCACCATAAATATCAGTTTGGCACAAAGTGCAAATGCTACAAGCCTATAGCCATAAACGCAAAAATAGAAGAATATGGACAATAAGACACGTGGAAAAGGGAGGGGAAAAGGAGAAAGGCAGTTAGGAGGGGGAGAGGGTCCTTGGGGGGGGGGGGGGCAATGGTTAGTTGCTAAAATAATGGCGGACGTGAATGGCAGAGATGAAAAAGTTGCAAAACAGACGGCTGATAAAAACCATCAAATCAACCCTTCCTTACCTTTAATTCCTCGCTTTCTTATTTATCTTCCCCTCCCCTCCCACCCTCCTTCAACTTGAAGCATCCCTCCCCCTTCCCACACTCCATTATCTCCCCAATCCCATTTCACTCAAAACAACAACGAAAAAAACCGACTTATTTACTAATCCAAGATCGAAAAATGTCGTGGCAAACTTACGTAGATGAGCACTTGATGTGCGACATCGAAGGCACAGGCCATCACCTTACTGCCGCTGCTATAGTCGGCCATGACGGCAGTGTCTGGGCTCAGAGCTCCGCCTTCCCTCAGGTCATACATATCATTTGATAGTATTGCATTGATCTGAATTCTGATGATCATCGTTTTGGTTTATAAGATCTTGATGTCTTTGATTGTTTTGCAGTTCAAGGGTAGTGAGATCGCTGATATCATAAAAGATTTTGATGAACCAGGCCACCTTGCCCCTACTGGCTTACACCTTGCTGGCGTAAAGTATATGGTCATCCAAGGTGAACCTGGTGCTGTCATTCGTGGAAAAAAGGTTGTGCTTTAACCATTGCTGCCTATTCTAAACTATTAGTATCTTGTATATATTTGAAGGCGAATACATTCATATTTTATGCTATTTAAATTTAAATATTAATATCAGATAAATATATTTATTCGATATATATATATATAGGTGATCTTAAAAAAGATCTTATTATATATGATGCAAAATCGAATCTACTTTATAAATTTGACATTGATCTGCCACGGACGCGAGGTTATTATTATTTTTTTAAATGGAGATGGCTTGGAGCAAGCAGTTTATATAAATACTTGCATTGCTCCACCTTGCTCAACTCCACTTGCTTTTTAAAATTATTTTATATCTTTTTATTTATATTTTTAGTATATATATAAATTAATTATATATATATACACTAAAATAATATATAAATTAAGATTATTATTAGGTACACTAAGGATAGAGTTTTTTTTAATTTCACAAGCTGGATTAAAGGAATGTCACGTGTTCTTATTATATATTTAAAATAAATAAATAATTAAATGGGACATGTGATAACCTTTTAACTATATTTGTAAAATTAAAAAACTTCATCATTACTGTACCAAATAATTATCTTATAAACTAATATAATATAAATTACATTATATATACTAAAATTATATTTATGAATAAATTAAAATACATTTTTTATAATATTAAATTTAAAATTATTAGTAAAAAAGTGAAGTGGAGCATCATGGAGTAATTATGGATGTAATTGATATCCATAGAAACGGATGTTTTCAATATTTATATATTAGTGAAGGTGAGATGGATAATGCAATTCTCGTCCCATTACGTTTTATTATCATTTTTTTCTATACTCATTTTTGAATATGTATTTCACATAATCACTTCGAGATAAATGAAGAGCCAAAATAATATAACGAATATTAAACAAATACTCGTATTTTAATTGGAAAAGTGTGTATTACATGTGACAATGTGATGGGTGGTGGCAGGGATCAGGAGGAGTGACAATCAAGAAAACAGGGCAAGCTCTTGTATTTGGAATCTACGAAGAACCAGTGACTCCAGGACAATGCAACATGGTTGTTGAGAGGTTGGGTGATTATCTTGCTGATCAAGGCCTGTGAGAAACCCTAGCCTAGAGCTTCCTCACCCCCCCCCCCCAAAAAAAAAAAATAAAACGCCGCCATTCCCCCCCCCCCTCTCTTCCACCCTAAAGTTTTGCAGTAACTTCTTTGATTGAAAAACTACGGTTATTTAAGATTGTTTTGATTAGGGCATTAATTGGTTGATTGAAGTTCTTCTTTCACCAATTTATGCCTTCTTTTTCTCTCTTTCTTTCTTTTTTCTGTGTAATCCCCCAATCAGTGATTACCTTTTATCTATTGTTTTTGCTGGGCATTGTTTGATGCCATTTTTTTTTTATCAATCTTTTTTCACGTTTGTGAGTTTTGCTTATAAAAGAACCATTGAATCATTTCCCATTTTCATTAATGAGAGAAGTCAGATTTCAGGTTGTCCTTTGATTGCCCCTCCTGATACATCCGGCAATCCATCGTTTTAAGTTGGTTTTCCTTGATTTGGATTGATATTTATATAATAAAAATTTTATTTACATTTAATTATAAATATTAATATAATAATATTTTTAAATATTTATTATTATTTTAAATAATAAAATAAATTTTTAATTTGACCTGACCCAAAAAAAATCCTAATCTCCGTTTGATACTTTAATTCGATGTATGAACAAATTTAATCTTAATTTATTATACAAAAATATCATATTTTTATTACATTACAAGAAAAGCAATTAAAATAATATATCAATAAGTATGTTGTCCGTCGTGCAATGTACCAATTTCGCTTATTTGATTAAGTTTGGTACACGTATTAATATTTTTTTAAAAATATATATCTATATAAAAATTAAATATTTTTATAAAAATTAATTAAAAAAATCATATAAAAAATAGATTGATTCTGTGTTAATAGGCTAAGCAGCACATTAATCTCGTAATAATATATATTTTTTAAATTTAATTATAAAATATATGAATACTAATATAAAATTAATTTTTTATTATTTATGAATAATAATTTAGGCCTAATATGTAGGTCAAGCCGGGCAAAAAATGATCCTAAGTTTAGAGTTGAAATTTTTTTTGAGCGTGACTTGACTTATGGATACTTTTATTATATATATATATATATAGCGTAACATTTAAATATTTATTAGAATAAAATATGATATATGAAATTATATTCTTTTAAAAGAATCTAATATCAATATTACGAATGAAATTAGATTTAAATGAGGTATTCATAAAAATAGTATGTAAGCTTCTATGAAATATTCCTTTCTTTTTTCAATAGCTTATATTAATAATTTGATATTTCTGAATTACATTTGGCTTTGATTAATACTAAATATAACGTTATCAATTCTCATACTAAAGTTTATTTTCATATTTGAAAAATAAAAATAAAAATAAAAAT
>JBBYHK010000018.1:2720064-2754132 GCA_038382065.1 Adansonia grandidieri | reverse complement strand
TGCTTTCACTGTTGTTTCCGCAACTTTCTCTTCCCCCTTTTGCTAAAGAAAAAAAAATTAATACTACCAGTCCCATAAAGGAAATATCTATCAGTTATCATTATTATGCAAAATTAAGTAATTATTATCGATGTTTTCTTCGATCTATTAACTGTCAAATTATACCAAAAAAAAAAAAAATTAAGTAACTCTTTGATGTATGTATAGAAAAGAAATGTTCAAATCCATTTCAAACCCAATTTTCCTGCAAGTAGAAGGAGCAATGTTTACCCAAAGAAATGTTCTCGTGTTTTTATTTTCATTAATTTTGTAAACATAAATACAATACAAATATATTATAATTTTAAATATAAATATAATATATATTAAATATATTTTAATAATCATATTTAAAAATAGATATCATATTTATATTTTTTTATCTCATATTTAAAATTATCACTCTCCATACTTTCAAAGATATTGGGAAGAGAAAAACAGCTAATCTGATAGTGTTTCTCACGTGCCTCTGCCCCATTGCAAATCGAAAGTTGTTTAATCTGACATGGGGCCTTTCTCACAGACATGATTTGGACATTCTATTTGATCCATGCATAGTTGCAAGCCATCAAGGCAAAGCAAATGTGGCATTAATATATTCTGGAATTATTACTCATGGGTTACTTTTCTTTTATTTAATTTTAAAAAAGTTTAGTGGTCAAAAATTTTGAGTAAATATATTCGTAATCCATTATTTTTTAATAAAATTTTATTTTTATCTATAATATTAAAAAATAATATTTATCATACATAATTTTTCAAAAAGTTTAATCATTTACGCTTCCGGTAGTTAAAGGGAAAAAATTTAACAATAATATCCATGTAAATGTCACTTATTAGCACTAATAAAGATAACATATAAATTATAAAAATCTCACATAAGCAAGTTAAATTATATTTTTAAAATATGTATAAAAAATAAAAATTATTATTTAATAGAATTGAAAACTAAAAAAATATTATTTATAAGTTACGGATAAGAATAAAATATAATTTTGTAAATTAGTTAAGTTATTGTTTAGTGGGTCTTTCTTTTTTCTTTTTGTGCAAATATTTGACTAATTTATAAAATTATATTTTATCCTTATTCTTAACCTTTTTTTTTACTTTTCAATTCTACTAAATAATGACTGATTTTTTTGTTACATATATTTTAAAAATATAATTTAATTTATCTATGTTCGGTTTTTTTATTTTTGGGTGAAATTTTTCCACACTCTCATCTACATCTTGGTAAGTCATGCCATGTGTGTAGCAAGTCAGATGTAATAGCAAGTGATGCTTACTTGAATGTTACTTATAAAATTTTTTGCCTTTAACTAACGGAACGATGGATGGTGAAACTTTTTGAAAGGTTGTGCATGTGAAATATCATTTCTTAAGGTTGTGGATGAAAATAAAACTTTAATAAAACGTGATGGATTAAGATTGCATTTTACTTCAAAAATTTTATATTACATAATTTTTTTTAACGTTTTCTTCAAACTAATAAAAAAATTAAAAAGAATAACAAAAAATAACATGTTTGAATAACTCGAGATTGACAAATTAAAAATTAACATGTATTAACAACCCACATTACATTGCATATGAGAAAATTTTGAGAAGTTGATAGCAAATAAAAGGAATTTTTTTACGTAACTAAATAAATTCACAATTCTAACCATTAGTAGTGAAATTAGAATATGTATATATTTAAAATTTTTTAAATTATATCATTTTATTTTCGTACTCGATATATAACTTATGATGATAGAAATAGAAAATTTCATAATTCAAATGACAACGATATGGACCCAAATTAAAGGAACACAATCCAATAACTTGTTCCAACCATGAAATTTGACATGAACCTAGTTAAAATGCAATAAAATCAACGTCAACTCACATTTGAATAATGTTAAGAAAATAGGATGAAAGTCAAAATATAAGATTTTGAATTCTAATGGATTTATTGTAACTTTGGCGCATATTAGTTGGAATTCTATAATCTGTTTTGTTGTATATATTACAAAAAAAAAATTATTTTGACAAGGTATCTTAGTTGCTTTATAAGTGTTTAAATGTATATAGTTTACATTTGTGTTAGAAAATGAAGCCGGGAAGTAATTTGTAAGCCTTTGAAATAAAGATAGGCAAAATGATTCGAACTTAAAGAGGAATTGAGTGGTAAATAAAATTGTATTTTGTTACAATTTTAACTAAGGGATTAGGACCCTTGAAGAAAGGATTAGCTTGTAGGACTTTGTATAATGATTCGAACTTAAAGAGGAATTGAGTGGTAAATAAAATTGTATTTTGTTACAATTTTAACTAAGGGATTAGGACCCTTGAAGAAAGGATTAGCTTGTAGGACTTTGTATTTTGTAAAATTCTTGCCTAAAGGATTAGAATCTCATAATCAATGATTTGAATCTTTCATTTGAAAATTCAAATAATTTGTCTGTTGGACATGCTCTTTCATTCCAAAAGTTATGAGTCTTCATCGGACACATATCTAATTGTTAATGGATGTTTCTAACACCTCTTGAGACTTATAAATACGTCATTGAACAATCATTTTACATACTTCTAACATTTTTTACATCCAATTCTTTTCAAAAATCATTTCTCTTCTTGCACTCTCTTTTTTAGTTCATGGTTTAAGTATGTTCAAGAAACACTTCAAGTGCAATCATTTTCTTCTTCGACTAGGCATTGTATCCTGGGGTTAACATTTTCAAAGAAACCATTCACACCATAGTGGGAAAACTATTATCTTAAAGAAAGTTGTCTGAAAATGCCTTACCTATGACTTTCCTTATTTTTTTTCTCCAATGTTGTTCTTCTTTGATTGCATTAGTCCAACCCCTATATACAATAATTTTAGGATAATAGTACTTCTTCGATGGCAACTATTGCAATTAGACCCTATTTTTATAAAGTGGATAAACTTGAAAGGTTTAAAGACCTTAACTATAAACGATGAAGGATGAAGATTTACTATCAAATCAATCTTTTGAAAGTTGCTTATGTATTCCATGAGTACTATCCACAGAAAGCTTGCAAGACTGAAGAATTGACGATAAAATAGCAACAAAGGATTTAAGACGACTATACTTGTCGCCTAAGCATCCTTTAAGCCCTTATCAATTCTCTTTTTCAATATGTTTCACAAGCACACTTCAGCATTAGAGTTATGGTATGCAATTAAAAAAAGGTATAAAAAGGATGATGCAGGAAACATGTCCTTCCTCATGAACAAGTATGTTTACTTTAAAATGATGGATTCTAAATCTATTGTTAATCAAGTAAATGAATTAAATGACATTGCAATTGAGTGCAATGATGCGAGAAAACCAATCTCTGAATTTTTTAAGTATTTATCATCATAAGTAAGTTACTATTATCTTAGAAAGATTACCAAAGGTATTTGAAACATAAGAAAAGATCATTTACCTTGGATGAATTGGTTTAACATATATAAATTGAAAGTGCAACCCAAAGGGAGAGGAAACCTTTAATAAAGTGAGTGACAACAATATACATAACATTGAAGGTCCTACTTTATCATCTTTTTTCGAAGATGAGAACAAAACTTATAACAAGGGGCAGAAAAACTCTTCAAAGAGGAAAAAAAAGCTCATTAAAATTGAAAATAACTCTAAAAAAAGAAAAATCCTTGTTATGTGTATGCAAAGAATGGCCATTTGCAAAGGTGTGCTACTTTCGCAAAGGTAATAAAAATGAAGCCAACATAGTGCAGAAGATGTCATAGTTGCAATGCTTACCGAAATTCTTATGATTGATAATAAAAAGGATTGGTGGATTGACTTTAGTGCAACTTGTCATGCCACCCTTTCAACGTGAATTCAAAACCTATGAAGAGATTGATAAGGATAAATCAGTCTTCGTGGGAACTCCTCCTCTTGCAAGGTTATTGGTAAAAGGTCCATCAAACTTCCTTTTACTTCTGGCAAAGTTCTGACTTTGCAAGATGTGTATCACATCCTAAATCTTAGGATGATTTTAATTTCTATTAAGAAACTTAATGACCATGGTTTCAAAGTTGTATTTGATTTTCAAAAAGTGATCATTTCTTAAAAAGATCATTTATGGGAAAAAGATATGCTAAAGGCAACTTGCATTTTCTCAGTATCAATAAAACTATTACTAATTATGCTTATATTATTAATGTGAATGACACTAATTTTCAACGGTGCTATAGATTAGGGCATATTGGCATGAATGCATTGAGTATAATGTCATCTCATGGTTTGATTCCTAAATCAAATTATGTTTTGAGTACCAAAACTTGTGAACGTTGCGCTTAAGCAAAAATTACTATGTCTTCTTGCAAATAAGTTTTTAAAACAACTTCTTTATGAGAGTTATTTCATACTGATTTATATGATAATAATTATTTTTTAACTAAAGAAGAAAAAAGGTGTTTTATTACTTTTATATATGATTTCTCTAAATATACCTATGTATATTTGCTTAAAACAAAAAGTGAAGCTTTTGAATGTTTAAAATTTTTAAGGAAAAAATTGAGAATTTGACTAATAAGAATATTAAAAACTTAGATCCAATAAAGAAGGCGAGTTTTTATCAAATGAGTTTAGTTTCTTTTGTGCATTACATGGTACTATTAAAGAAGTCTTTGCTCCTGATGCACCTTAAAATGGAGTAGCGGAACGGAGAAATAGGTTTTTCCTTGAAATGGTAAGTGCCATGCGTTTACATTCTACTTTGCCTTTGACTTATTGGGGTGAAGCATTATTTAATTCCCGTTACATTTCAAATAGAATCTTGTATAAAAGTTTTGATAAATCTCCTTATGAGTTGTTGAAAGAAAAAATGCTAAGATAGATTATTTCAAAGTTTTTGGTTGCACAACATATGTTCTCGATGCTACTTTTAAGAGACCAAAATTGGGTAGTAAAACTACTAAATGTGTTTTTTTTGGTTATGTATTAGGTAACAAAGCATATAGATTTCTTAATCTGAAGACTACTAGCATTACTGAATCTACTCATGTTATTTACTTTGAGCATTTGACTATTGAAAATACTAGTAGTCTTGATTTAAAGAAAGAATTGTCAAATGATTTGTTACAAAATGAGCATGACTTTTTTATGATGATGTTGATGCATCTTTACATGATCATATTAGTGATAATCTTGCTAGTACATCTTACAAAAATGCATCTATTAATACTGAATTGAGAAGAAGTAAAAAAAAAATGATAAAAAAGAATTTTGGCTTGGACATGTATACTAACATGTTAGAGGATGATCCTAAAACTTTTCAAGAGGCTATGTACATGCATGATTCCAAATTTTGGAAGAAAGCTATGGATGATGAGATTAAATCCATACATGAGAATAAGACATGATCTTTAGTGGATCTACCTCCTAACACTAAACCTATTGACACCAAGTAGGCTTTGAAAAAAAAACTTAACATCAATGGTAGTATTGACAAATATAAAGTAAGGTTGGTAGTCAAACGTTATAGTCATAAAGAAGGTATAAATAACTTTGAAACTTTCTCAATAATTACCAAGTTTACTTCTATAAGGGTGATGTTTGCGATTGTTTCAATTTGCAACCTTGAAGTGCATTAAATGGATGTCACAATGGCCTTCCTCAATGGTGACCTTGATGAAGAAACATACATTCATCAACGGAAGGTTATGTGGCTGAAGGACAAGAACACAAGGTATGCAAACTCAATAAATCTTTATATGGTCTTAAACAAACACCTAGACAATGGTATAAGAAGTTCAAGAAAGAGATTAAGAAATTTAGTTTTAAAAGTAGTAAAGTTGAGAATCGTGTCTTTACTAAAGTCAAAAAAGATTTTAAAGTCTTGATCACTTTTTATGTTGATGATCTTCTTATTTTTGGCATAAATATAGAAAGTGTTAATGAGACTTACTCATTCTTAAGTCAAGCTGTTGATATTAAAGGCTCAAGTGTTGTTGATGTGATCTTAGGTGTCAAGGTTTATAATAGTGATGGTAAGTTTATTCTTTCACTATCTCATTTTAATAGAAAAGTTGTTCAAGGAGTTTAATCATTTTGATAGCAAACCTTGTAAAACATCTATAGATCTATTTCATAAACTTTGGCCTAATCAAGGAGAACTGGTTAATTAAAAGGAATATGCTAAGATCATAAGTAGTTTACTCATGCAATGAATCATACTAGACTAGATATTATATATGTTATTGGTATATTAAGTAGATTTACTAGTAATCCTATTCTAGAACATTGGAATGAATTAAGTAGATTGTTGACATACTTGAAGCATACTTTAAATTATGGTTTGCATTACAAATATGAAACTCTAGTTTTGGAATGTTATAGTGATGCAAATTTGGTTTCGGATAAGAGAAGTTCCAAGTCTATTAGTGCTTGGTTCTTCACTATTAGAGGTGATATTGTTTCTTAGTTTTCAAAGAAACAAACTTGTGTGGCATTATCTTTCATGGATCTGAATACGTTGCAATATGTAATGTAAAGAAAGGAAAACTTAATCTAAAGTACCTTTTTACAAAACAAATTTTAACAAATCCCCTTATTAAACCTTTAATGAGCGATAAAATAGTGAACATTAAGAAAGATATCGAACTAGTACCGATTACTAGATATAATCTTGCTTGTTAACAACTCTATCCCATTGACATCGATTAAGAAATTAATCCTTTAAGTTTAAAGGATAATGTCTTCATTTGATAATCATTGGGTATAAAAGTCAATGGATATCAATGTTGAATTGTTCAAGGAATTTGTGTATAAGATATGTAATATTCCTAATGTATCAATTTTTGGGATAGTGAAGGGAAATAATGAGAAGAACTATTCCTTATAAAGTTTAATATTCAGGTGTATTATTATTCACAACAAAGAGGTTGGATAAAGTCCTTAATAGAATTGTAGCTTATTGAATAGAGTGATATGTAAAAAAGGAGATTGTAAGCACTCTTGACAAAGTCTACCTATGCAAGTAGAGATGTAAGAAGCCACTTCTTATAGATTTTTGGTTTATCCTAGAGTATTTGCTATCATAGGATCAAAGTGAAAGCCTATGTATATTAAATTACGCTACCCATTAAAAAACACACGAACTAGTGTAAAGAGTGATTATGTTTTCTTATGTTCTATATTCAGTCTAAAAGTTCAAGCCTTGGCCACCTTTATACATACACTTTACACAGGAACTTATTTTCATTTTTTTAGGGTGCATTGCATAACATGAAAATTTTTTCTTAATAAGTAGGGGATTGTTGTATATTACCAAAAAGAATTTTTTGACTAGGTATTTTAGTTTATTTACAAATGTTTAAATGCATATAGTTTGTATTTGTGTTAGAAAATAAAATTAAAAAAATACTTTATAAGCCTTTGGAATGAAAATAGGCAAAATGATTTAAACTTTTTTGAAAAAGAATTGAATAGTAAGTTAAAATTGTAATTTGTTCCAATTT
Source organism: Adansonia grandidieri (assembly GCA_038382065.1). NCBI lineage: Eukaryota > Viridiplantae > Streptophyta > Magnoliopsida > Malvales > Malvaceae > Adansonia > Adansonia grandidieri. The sequence goes on along the minus strand of JBBYHK010000018.1, from coordinate 2,746,619 downwards.
TACCTAGAGGATTAGAATCGCTAAAGAAAGGATTCGAATACTTTGTAAGAATTTGTATTCTGTAAAATTCTTGCCTAAGGGATTAGAATCCCATAATCGAGGATTCAACTCCCTCATATGAAAATTTAAATAATTTGTCCATTGGACATGTTCTTTCATTTCAAAAGTTGTGAGTCTTCACCAGAGACATGTTTGATCGTGAAGGGGTGCTAGAAACACATGTTGAGACTTATAAATACTTCATTAAACATTCATTTTACATATTTCTAACATTTTTTACATCTAATTCTCTTCAAAAATTATTTCTTTTCTTGAACTCTCTTTTTTGGTTCATGGTTCATCTGCGTTTAAGAAGAACTTGAAGGTCAATCATTTTTTTCCTCGAGTAAACATTGTTTCTTGGGGACAACGTTTCCAAAGAAACCATTTGCACTATAGTGGGGAAACTATTATCCTAAAGAAAGCTTTCTGGAGGTCTTTTGCCTACGACCTTCTTTATTTCTTCTTTTTCTCCACTATTGTTCTTCATTGAGTGCATTAATCCAAGCCCCATATAAAACATGTTTATCAAGCGAGCTTTTTGGGGTTGAGACTTCAAGTTACTAATACCACGGATATATAGGATATTTTAAAAAACATTCTTTAAAAATATGTATTAAAAATTTAGTATCATATAATAGAATTTTTAAATTGTTATAAAATTTATGTATTTCTATTTAAAAAAAATGTATATAGCATTTTCGAAAAAGATAGAATTGAGTGGCACAAAAACAAACAATTGTTTCAAACAAAAACAAAGTTAAAAAAGGCAATGTTTTTGTAATTATGAAGAAAAATGAAAAATTGAAACATTAATTAAAATCTCATTTTGGTATGCTATAAAGTGTTCACTTTTTAAAGAATTTAACTTTCTTTTAGGAACTACTTTCCCACAATCATGGGAATATAATTCTCATAACGAAAGGTGAAAAGTTAACTGTCCTATGTAGTTGAAAAGTTAAAAAAACTTTAAGACAATGTTGCTTTTATTTATATTTAAAAATTGGTAACTAAATTTTTTTCTATCAATACTTTTACTAATTATAAAATTATAAAATTTTAATTAATTTTAAAATTATTTTAATTACTATAAAATTAAATTACATTTTAGTTCAATTACATATTAAATATTTAAAAATTATTTTTAATTTAATTATATGTTAAATTTGTGATAAATGTACCCTGTTATTTTATTTAAAATAAATTTATTATTATTTAAAAAATAATTCGAATAAATGAAATATTTGTTAATAATAAATATCTTTGAAAAACATTAAAAACAATAAAATTTGTATTTTTTTTATAGAAGTAATTTTAATAATTATCATCACATTTAATAAATCAAACATGTCAATATAATTTTTTAAAATTTTAATCAATATCTTTTATGTATACCAAGTATTATAATTTTAAAATTATATTCTATTAAAATTTTGAGATGGAAAATCAGCAAATGTCAAAAGTATAAACATCATAAATATTACAAGCCAAGTGCAAATTACATAAACGCAAAAATAGTAGAAGATAACGTGGGCAAGAAGACACGTTAAAAGAGAGAAAAAATAAAAAAGGTTGAGACTTGGGACTTGGGACTCGGGAGGGTGATGGGGGCCGGGAGCTATGGGCGCTAAAATAAAGGCCGACGTGAATGGCAGTAATGAAAAGGAGCAAAACGGACGGCTAAGAAATCATCAAACTTTTTCAAAGCCTTCCCCACCGTTATTCCTTGTTTCCTTATTTATCGTCCTTAACCCTCCACCCCTTCACCATTACCCAGCTTGAATCTCCCCTTGCCTCGTTGCTCCCAATAACCATTTTCAAGCAACACTTTCCAAAACAAAACCCCCTACAACATCTCTTAGTATTAAGCAAAACCAACTAATAACAACAAAGAAAAAATGTCGTGGCAAACTTACGTAGATGAGCACTTGATGATTGACATCGATGGCCAAGGCCAGCACCTTACTGCCGCTGCTATCATTGGCCATGATGGAAGTATCTGGGCTCAGAGCGCTAACTTCCCTCAGGTGATCATATCATATTATAATGTTAACCACCAGCCCTTCTTTTTCCCTTACTTGATCTGATCTGATTCACTTGATGTATACTATTGGATTGATCTGATTCATTTGGTTGTAAAATTGGGGTTCTATTGATTTAGTTCCTTTGTTTCGTTTACTTACAGTTAAAGGCTAATGAGATCACTGATATCATGAAAGATTTTGACGAACCAGGCCACCTTGCCCCTACTGGCTTACACCTTGCGGGCGTAAAATATATGGTCATCCAGGGTGAGCCTGGAGCTGTCATTCGTGGAAAAAAGGTGATATTATTACGACGTGAAATTACTAATATTTGTGTTCAAGCTTTATTATATCATCGAGTAAATTTAATATGAAGAGTGTGTAAAATATTTGATGTGGTCAGGGATCAGGAGGGGCCACCATCAAGAAAACCGGACAAGCTCTTGTGTTTGGCATCTATGAAGAGCCAGTGACTCCAGGACAATGCAATCTGGTCGTTGAGAGGTTGGGTGATTATCTTGCTGATCAGGGCCTGTAGTCGATCCACCTACAGTTCAGAATCAACACCCTTTTGTTTCTTAATTTTTGGGTTCCAAGTAATATGCAACTTTCTCCCGTTGAAAACTATGGTTGTTAAAGATGGTTGGTTTGGCATTTGTACTTTGTTGATTTACTAGCTTCCTTGACCATATATGCTTTTTTTTTCTTTGGGTTTCTGTGTGTAATCCCTATCGGTGATTGCGTTATCTTCCCCGCCCCTTCTTCTGGGCACTATTTGATGCCATTAATTATTTTTTTTTCCTATTCCATGTATTGGGTTTTCCTTATAGAGAAGGTTTTATATATATATTATGTAATTCTTCTTCGTGAAATGGGAGAATCATATTGGAGGTTTATTGATTGCCATTTGTTTCCCTGATGAGTTCAATTTTTTTTCTATAATTTAATTTTTCCACGTTCTGACCAGTGAGTTCTTAGAATATCTTGGGTTTTTGTTTGTGTTTATTTATTTTTAAATTTATTTGTATTTATTAAGATTTTTTTTTTTTAAAAAATTTTTCCCGGGCTTGACTCGTTTATTTATAGGTTTGTTCGAATTTAGTTTATTTAATTAAAATGAATTTGTTCACTAGAATTAATCGAACATGTTCATAGACATAAAATCAAACGTGTTCATAAATAATTAAAAATATGTTAATAACAATAAAATAACAGATTATAGTTTAGGTTTAAGTAAATTTTGTTTTTGCTTTTGATTTTTTTTTTCAATTTTAGATATAAAAATAATGAAGTAAAATAGTATTATAAATAAATTAAATAAAAAAAATTAAATAATAACAATATTAAAATCTGATTATTAAACTATATATGAACAACAAACAAGCTTTAAATGAATAAGCTGAATATAAGTTGTTTGAACTCGGTTCATTGAATAAATGAACATTAAAATTATCCTCATAATTATTTATTTAACTTAATAAATAATCATAAACGAATAAAAATTTAAAACAGAATAATTTATCTTTTATTCTTTTACAGCTTTATAAATAACTCTTACTAGTAAAAAATAGCTGCAAATAATTATAAACTCAATAAATTAAACTAAAAGTTTTTTTTTCTCTTTATATTAAAGAGGAAAGACATCACTTCTTGGGTGCAATTCTTACAAGAAACATGTATTATATATAAGATTATGAAGAATATAAATCTAAAACAATAATAATTCTAAAATAAATAAGATTATTTTTTTTATACATTGAAGAACATTTGAATTTTATAAACAAAATTAAGCAATCAATAAGTGTATTTTTATTTATCATATTATTATTTAATTATTTTTAATATATTTTAAGTAGTATTTCCTTTTTTCTTTTTCTAATTGTTTATATTCATAATTTAATATCTTAAATTGCTTGTAGTTGTTGATACAAATAATGTTGCATATAAATAATCAATTCCCAATAGTGAAATTATTATTATTTTTTTTGGAAAAGAAGAAACAAACAAAAGTAAAAACGTTAACAATTAAACACTTTTAAATTTGTTCATAAGTTGAATTAGTTTAAAAAAAATTTAAACTCATGTTTAGATGTAAATTTGATTCCATCCGGTTTATAAATCTAAATTACTATTTAAAAACTATTAAGATATTAAAAATAAAAAATATATTAATATTTATATATTTTTAATTAAATTTAATAAAAAATTTTATGAAAAAACAGTGATCGAGGTCAGGCCCAAATATTCAAATTCTAATTAAATTATTTAATCTTTGAAATGATCTAAATATTTTAAATTTTAAATTAATTTTTATTTTATTTTTAATAAAGAAATTGAATAAAGCTCTAAATTTAACGCAATTTCAATTGCAATATTCCATTTTGGTGGTTTTTTTTTTTAATTATGCGATATTATAAGGTATTATCCAAAAGAAAAAGAAAAGGGGGAAATTTGGGTTTTAAGTATAGTACGTGGCCCAAACAGGAAAGAAAATTAAAAAAAAAAAAAAGAAGAGCGTACTAGATCACGTTGTTTCAACGCTATATCTCCGTGTTTCGCCCATTTGCTTTGGCCCCTCAGTCAAAAGCCTGTCTCTGTTTCTTTCTTTTTTTTCTTCATTAAAAGGGAAAACAGAACGCAAATCTTCGTCTAAAAAGGGAAAAAAAAAAATAGGAACTCTCGAACTTAACCAGGAGAAATCCGGAGAAGCTTAGGAAGAAGAAGAAGAAGATGTCGTGGCAAGCGTATATTGATGATCACTTGCTGTGCGATATAGAAGGCAACCGTCTCTCTGCCGCTGCCATCATCGGCCAAGACGGCAGTGTTTGGGCCCAGAGCCCCAATTTTCCTCAGGTTTTCTTCTCCACTAACTCTCCCTCCCTTTTTTTCCCCCATTTGGTTGTTCCCTAACCTTTTGCACTTTTTTTTCCTGTTTAGGTTTCCCAAAAAAGGGGTTGATCCTTTGAGTAAGGGGATCTGATTGCTGTGATTGAATTCTCATTGCATGATTTATTAGCTGATCCGATTTGCTACAAAAAAACGATTGTTATTTATTCACTCTTTACTGGAACTAAATTTTGTCTTCTTTTCTTTTTCTTCTTCAAAGTTCAAGTTGGGTTTTTTTTGCTATGATTTATTCGTTTATGTTGCATGAGGTATTGACAGATTTGCTTTTCGTGCACGGAAAATTTGTACGATTTCGGGGTTTGTTTCTGTTTGATTATACTTCTTAATTTTATAAGCACTAAGCATCATTTGAATCTATTGAAAATCAAGTTTTGCTAATGGATCTCTGCAGATGACCATAATAAAGACTGAAATTTTTTTAATACTACTAATCCTGTTTATTTCGATTCAAAAACTAGTTTTTCTGGCTTTAAACAGTAGAAGGTTATGGTTTTTGCTCCTTTTTTTAACCCTTTCTTATCAACCTGTGCATATTGATTCACGTTTTTTTTTTTTTTTTGGTTTATTTCAGTTGAAGCAAGAAGAAATCAATGGCATCATCAATGACTTCGCTGAACCTGGATCACTTGCCCCAACTGGATTGTACCTTGGTGGCACAAAATACATGGTGATCCAAGGTGAACCAGGAGCTGTTATTCGAGGGAAGAAGGTGATGTTCTCCGTCTGTTCTTTGTTTCACTTTGTTTATGACACTAAAAAATCTCATGAGCGCATGCACTCTCTTACATTATGATCAATGCAAATAGATTTTTCATTATACTTTTTGTTCCCAGTATAGTTTCTAGTTCAACCTACTCATATGATTAAAAAAAAAAATCCATGTAGAACTGAATTTTTTTATACATGGATTTTTTTTTTTTGGGGGGGGGGGTGACAACCCGAAAACTTTGTTTTCAAACACTTGTAGTACTTAATCAAATTGCAATGTGATATTAATAATTTAGGTGCATTGGTGCTGTTCTCTCATATCTATTCAGTATGCATCTGGCTTTTGCCTTAATTTTTTTCCTATGCAGCTCTTGTCTTGTGCCTCCATGCACTTGAGATTCCTTAGGGAGTGTATTTGTCCAGGTAGAGACAGCCTGACAAAAGAAGGGAGGAGCAAGCAGCTGTTACTGCATGACTTTCTAGTCGCCATCTCTTACATTTGATTGTCTCGTGGTTGTATTCTGAGCATTTGTCGTATTTTATTTTCAGGGACCTGGAGGTGTTACTATTAAAAAGACCAATCAGGCCTTGATCATTGGAATCTATGATGAGCCAATGGCTCCCGGCCAGTGCAACATGGTTGTCGAAAGGCTTGGTGATTATCTCATTGATCAGGGTCTTTGATCTCTTTGGTGTGCCTTTATTTGTTGCTATTCTTCGTGGCTTCTATACAAATGTGCATCTGCCACCTCCTGTAGTAATGGTTGGGTGCAGTTAAATAATAGTATTACTACTATTAAAGTCATGGGAACCTTTTTCCAGTTGCACAATGCTTGGTGTTTGTGATAGTGATGCTTATGATATCTTGCTTTGTTTCTGTACTTGTTTGATGGTTGGTAATATCAAGATCGAGTGAGGTACTTTGTCTCTACGTTTTCAAAGGATTTTTCTAGTGGATTTGATAACTTAATTAGCCAAGTTGTTCAGGTAATCGTATGTTGCCTGCTAAAAGCATTAAGACCTGCATGTTGGAATTTTGCTGGTTTTTGTTCAAGGTTTGAATCATTTCCCCCCATATGAAGTGCAGCTGACAATTTTAATCATCACACGAATATTACATTAATAATAAATTAATCAATATGCTCAAGTTTCTCTCCATTAATTTTTTGTCCATTAGTAATCAATACAAGTTTTAATTATTATTTATAAATATAACTTTCACAATTCATGGATAAATTTTACACATGTGAATGGTGATAATAAAAATATTTGAAATTAATAAAAAAATAATAAATGAGATTTTAATTCATTAAAATATGACATTAACATAACGTAAAATATTTTAAATGTTATATAATATAAATTATTAACATATTAAAATTTATTTAAATATAAAATATTTGAAATATAATTATAATAAAGCTTTTGGAGGTCCAGTGCAGCTTTACAAAATGAATCCTTGATTTACCCCTTCAAGACTCTTGCAGCTTGCATTTTCCTGGGTACAAACGAAAGTGCTGGGGACAGAAAGAAACCCTTAGCCTTTAATCACCGTGAAAATTTACTAACCATCAAACACAGGGTACTGCAAGTGCACCACATTTAGTACAAGCAGCACCAATTGACATCACAATACATTCTCATTGTTACAGTATCTCATCAGCACTGTCAAATACCATACAAAACTGGAGGCAGCTGCAAATTCTTCCCTACCACAAATTTCTTCAACACATCTCCTTAGGGTCACCTTCATAATCATATCCATGTCACTCTACCGTCTTGATCACCTTCATAATCATATCCATGCCGGACTCAACTGTCTTGAAAATGACGCATCTAACACATTGTCGAGGTTTAAAAGAGATGAGATTAGAGTCATTAGAAAGAAACTAACAATGCATGCACACACTTCAGTCCGTGTGGAGGAAGAAGCACCTGCAACGGCAGTCATATTAGTTGCTGCCGTTCTGTTGACCCTGCATGATAATCACAAGAACGACTTTAGTACGTTCAGTGATGAGCATTCAAAAGATGGGATTGGATCAGAGGAAGCAGGCCTGTACCAAAATATAACAGAGAGAGGAGGGCAAAAGGAAGGATGACAAACAAAAACAACATGGTCCATGAGAAGTTTCAGAATCTGTGCTTACCCTCTAGCGGTCAAATAGATACATTTATCATAGCCTGCACCGATAATTAAACAAATTAGTTTCCTTCATAAGAAAGACCATTCCAAAAGGTATACTGGTAATTTTTATACTTCAAAAGCCATGCAAATTAAGAGGTTAAACATAGGTTAATTAAAGGGTATATAAACAATTTATAGTAGCATCAGAGTTCAGGCATGTTGGAGCAAGTTTTTTGTTTGTTGAATCAAACATGGTTCGAAAAAGTCACCTACTTAAACTAAGATTCACACTCTTAGCAGCTCAGTTGGTATAATAGGCAATCAGATTCAGCATAAAAAAATGGACTTACTAGGATCCTTGTCAACTTTGACCCCATTTCCTCCAAAACTACAAGCAACGTCACTAGCCCCATTTTGCTGGTAGTAACTGTTGAATGCGTATGAGGCATGTGAAACTAGAGTATCTGGCTCAAAACATGGTTGGCTAGGCTGAATGGCAGAGCAATCCACATTCCCAGGACCACAAGCCCAATCCAAGGCATTTTGCAAATCTGATTCAGAAGCTTTGCTGGAAGCAATGCACCAGGTTGGTCCATTTGAATTGGTCCCATTTGTCATATCAACAGTGCCTTTTCCAGTGAAGTCCAGGTTATAGACGCTTGTCTGGTCTGGATAAAATAAGCCCCAGTTTCTCTCTGACTCCAGTCCAGGCTTCCTGTTCTCATTAAACAATGAGAAAATATACACGTCTAGCTCTTTGCCACGGTTGGCAGGAGTACCAGAGTCATTGATAACATGACGAATTAGATTGGTGTTATAAGTCTGGGCATTGTCAGGAGTTGCAGCCTTCTCTTTCGGTGAACCTTTTGAAGGCCAGCCGGTTTCAGTGACCATAATCCGGATTGTTCTGAAATTTAGGGCCAGCAGGGCAAAATAAAGGGCATCTATCTGGGCATCAAACATGTTTGTATAAAGTAAACCGGTGTTCGGATCAATGATTTCTGAGGATGACTCAAACAAAACATAATCCAAAGAGACATTGTTTGGAGAATCTCTATAAGCATAATAAGGATATAAATCAACCATAAACGGTGACTGGTTTTCAGCTAGGAATTCCAACATAGGTTTCAAGAAAAATGCATGGCTGCTGTTAAAAGCCCCAGCAGAAGGTGGGAACGATCGGGACAGAACCCCTAGGGAATGGGTGGTTGAAACTTTAATCCTCTTTTGCAGGCCAACCTTCTTCAATGCCGTGAGAACATTTTGCATTGCAGGCACAACCAAGGCAGAGGCATTATCTGGGCTCTCTGTGACTTCGAGACCTACAGTGATGTATGAGATCTTTGTTGCCGGGTAGTACGGAAGGATGCTATTCTTTAGCCAGGAATCTGCATTTGATTGGAACTGGGAGAATGCTAACAAGTCTGAATTTGGAACTGCCACCATAAGTTCAACGCCGGTGTTTGCAAAGGCCTTCAGCACTTGGATATTAGAATCATAAATCCTAAGGTGTTTAATTTTGTGATGTTGCACCAATTGTGCCACTTTATCAGGTGTTGGAAGATCATCAGCGTTCCGTCCATAGCAAACTCCAACTTTGCTTGCCCTGCAGAAATCTGCCGTAGAAATTGGCATCAGATATAGTCCTCAACTAGCCATTGAACCAAGTTTAATTGCCAAAGAAAACATGAGTGAATAGAGGAAGATGACCTAGTCAAAATTCAGAACATGATTAACATGTATTCCCAAGACCAGAAAATAATATTGCATTTCTTTCCCACACACACACACACACACAGAGGTTTAAGTAATTGGCTTACAGTCATCACTTCTTCCTACATAATCCCAGTCAAATACGGAAAAAGAGGAAAAATCAAGGACCAGTAAGTAAAAATAGAAAAGGAAGAACAAAGACTGAAAATTACAGCATAGCTTCAGTAAAAATATTATACAGTATGTTCCAAAAAGGAATCTTCCAACAGCCAAATGCTAATATAATCTCCATTTTAAAGCTACACTAGTACCCAGGTTAATGGATATACCTAAACAATCCATGGAAAAAGCCCACAATTCTAGACATTCAGGAAATTCTATTGAAGTTCAAAACTCCATCTGAATGGTAATCCAATTTAGTTTGCCAAGCAAGCAAAAGTTCAAGGGAACTTAAAATGGTGGCTTGTAGCTACAGGCAACTCTATCAAAATGAAGTATAACAAAAAAAAAATGATGAATTGTGAGCATATATCCTATCAGCATGAAAGAGGGAGGATATCAAGGACAAGAATAAAACATGTTATCCATACATTACACACAAGTTTACCTAGTCTATAGATATCACGTTGTCCAAAAGTCCAAGCATTCACCGTAGAAGATTTTCAAGGTCAAAATCAAAAGTTACTTCATTTAACTAAACATTAAGGCAATTTAGTTAAAGCTGTCTACCAGTGTAATCAATTCTTCTTAGAAATTACGAACTAATTACCAGAATGTCGTCAGTCTAGCCGACTAAAACATTGCAATCTAGCCGTCCTAGTCTCCTAATTATTGAAGCCCTACCTACTTGATAACATGATCTTAAATGGAAGTAGGAAACTGTTTGGATACTAACGCATCAGGTGGCCTATAAAAATAACATTTCTTGTTACATTAAGACTGAATTAGATGACCCAAATAGCAAATAATTAAAAAACAAGGGCACCCATATGAGAGAGAGAGTAAATAGGCAATAGACTATTCACAAAAAGAGTGACCGATCAGAGAAAAGAATGAAACAAAAGCAGAACGCTTAAAAAGCTGACATTTTCACTCAAAAAGAAATAAGGTATTCAAAATCAGAGACTAAAGCCTGAAACATACAAAGATTGAAGCAAAAACGAATAAAGAAAGAGCCAAAAGCTCAAACAACAAGTTTTGGGAAAGAAAAGCAGAGACTGAAGCACTGTTAGTCACTGTGTTTGCAGAAATGAAGAAAAGAGAAAGAAGATACAAGGACATACCTAAAAGTAGAAGCAAAAAAGAAACTGCAAACACAAGCTTGAATCTTGAAGCCATTGTTCATTAAAAAAAGAAAAAGAGAAAAACCTTGAGTCTAGAAAACTTCCTACGTTCTTATTATGGTTGGCTGTGTTATGAGTTAAGAGTGACAGAGTGTTTAGGACCGGACTCCACGATCAATTTTATGAGTTCCAGTTAAGAGAAAGCATCTCGATTCCGTTTCTTTGTCCTTGACGGGGTCCCTTGACTTTGTGCATGTTTGTTTGTTGTTCTCTTATGTTTTCTTCTGTTCCAAATCCCAACAAGTCCCAACATTATTTTTCTTGTTTCTTGTTGGGCCATTACCCTTAAGCAGATCTCATGTAATATGAGACGGAACCAACATTAAAGAAGGTCCAATTTTTTGTGTCCAAAGTAACAGAGTCCGGTTGAAAGTTGTTCCTTCTCAAGAAACCCCAAATTTTTCCTGTTTCTTTTTCCTTCAAGCAAATAAAACAGTCGTCTTGGGGTTTAAAGATGGAACAGTTTCTGCATCATTGAGAACAACATTTCAAATTGGTTTTTTCATATTTGTAGATATTGATTTTATGATGCTGTTGAACCATTACAGTTTCTGCGTCATTGACAACAACATTTCAATTTGGTTTTTTCATATTTGTAGATATTGATTAACCCTTTTTTTTTTTATCATTTTCCATTTTCTTTTTCTTATGATCGATAAACAGGATTCTAACTGCCTCATCCTATTCCAATTTGAGCATACATAAAAAAAAAAAAAAAAACCCTCGAGACAGAGAATCATCTTTGGACCTCTTTGTAAGTCTCACACGTTTTACCACCAGGTTCTTGTTAAGACGTTGCCATTCTTTTTTTTTTCCCTCTCTCCAAAGCCTTGATTTGAACTTCTTTTGATCTTGCAGAATTACCCGCTTTGACATTGGGAAAGAATTTCTTGTTGCAACTTTCGTTTATGAATAAATACATATGTGTGTGTGTGTGTGTGTGTGTGTGTGAAGGTTTCATATTCCATGAGACAAGTTTGGTTGCAACATCATGCTATTTTCTCCACACATTGAAACATAAAGAGCTAAGCAGAATACAGCAAATGAAATCATAGTAGTTGCAAATGTTGTGACCTACTGAAAACAACGACAAAAGAAATAATCTGTTGGGCTGAGTTGGATTGGATGGATGAGATCTGTCGGTATAAAAGTTGGGAAACCAGAATTAATTGCAAGAAATGGGTTTGATTAGGGTCCAAAGCTGTGGGCAGTAAAAGGGATAAGAACGTGAAAATGAGGAGTCTAAGGCTTACCTGCTGAAGATGCGGTGGCATTTCCACTGCCCATCAAGCAGCCTAGCCTACTTCTTCCCATCATATGATTTGTTTCCCAAGTCAACCTTTCTTATCCTTATTCCCTACCTTACCAACCGTCTGGCCCCCCACCTCTAAAACAAAACTAAAACCAAACCCATCAATATAGGTCCAATCCCAGAAAATTTATTTTTATTTATTTTAGATAAAATTTTAAAATTTATTTTATTATTTAAAAATTATTTTATATCAAAAGTTTTTATAAAATTTAAATAAAAATATTTTAATTAAATAAATAATATTTTTTAGTATAGATGATAATTTGTTTGAATTTAATATTTAATTTTTATTTTTTAAAAATAAAAAATTTAAATTTTATTAATTAAATTAAAAATATATATTTATTATTGAATCAAATGTTTAAATATTTTTATTTTTTATTTTCTCAAGTTTGAGAGGAAAAGCCAGACATGTTATCTTAAAAGAATACATTAAGTTGTATTTGCTTTTGGACCATGTAAAATTAGCTGTTCCATAAATAGAAGACAGTTGTTAAAGGATTAGGATTAGGACAAATTGAAATTTTGATTTGAAATGGATTTTTGTGAGCATCAAATCAACATCCCAGTCACCAGCTGGCAATGACATTAAGTTAGCCACTTCATGTACAGTAATGCCTCTTGGAGTCATTTATTCTTTTCCTACTAAAGCAAAATTTCTTAGATGATGGATTTGGGATCCTTGCATAGGGAGATATATATATATATATATATAACCCTCAATTGTCTAAATGTTGGAAAAAAGGGAATATCAATAAAAATGGAAGGAATACTACTATTTTTGTTGAAAAATATCAAAAGAGGAAGTAAATTTTTAATTTGTGAAGAATTTATTGAGGAAACTAATAAGATAAATAACTCTGCAAATATAAACATAAATAATTAAAAGATAAAATAGATTTAATATTATTAAATATAATTAAATAAATTTGACCCGCATAAAATAATAAAAATATGATATGATACTAGATGAATATATGTTTAAAATTTTTTTAATATAAATTATTAATATATTAAAATTGATAAAAATAAAAAAATATATTAAATACGATTATAATACGATAAAATATAAAAATATGATATGAATATACGAATTATCAAGTCTAATAAAAATGAAATCTCATAAAAATTTGAATTTGAATTTAATTTAATTTATTCATATATTTATTTTTAAAAAATAAAATTTAACAAATTTAATATTTAAAACTTAATATTTACAATTTTTTTCCAATTCAGCTTCTCTGTATCAAAAAAAAAAACTTCCGAAAGAATTTTTTCAAAGTAAATTGTAGTGTTAAATATTTGAATTATTAATTTATACATTATTAATAGAATAAAAGAATTTTATAAATAAAATTAATAAAAAATATATATTTATAAAAAAATTTAAATTTATTTATAATAAATTAAATAATTATCTTAAATATTTTTTAAATTAAAAAAAAATGTTTCCTGGGTGGAGATTCCTTTCTCCTATGCTTTCAGCTTTTGCAATGTGATTGCCTCGGCGACATTAAAACATGTAAAATATGTCATGGCTTTTTGAAGCAAAGTTGCTAAAGACATTAACCTCATTTTCAACCCGACCCACTCCAAAAAAAAAAAAAAAGGTGGTGAGTCGGATATTGATGCCTTCAAATTTAGACCTTATCCAATGTCCCAGTACAATAGGGAAAGCTGTGCAAACTTAGACCATAAGGAGATGATAATGACAAATCTTTGACTAAAGAAATGCAAGGAAAAATTATTATTAAAATAATAACCCTAACTATGATTAAATAAACAATAATTAAACTGGCCAAGGTTATCCAATCCTTACATATCACGTCATATTATCAATAATTTTTTTTTTTCGTTATTAAGAGTATCAAACAAGTAGCAATAGCATGTATATATATATATATATATATGTATGTATATGCTCCCTCCTAGAAGACCACATAGTGCATAGGGTTTTCATAACTTAGATCTTGTTCTTGTTCTTGGTGTTAATCCAAAATGGGTGAAGAAGCAGCACAAATATTTCGAGATATGAATCTGAAGAAAATGGATGGTAATGAAGCTTGGTACAGCGACTCGAAGATGATGGAAGGAGGCAATGATAATAATAACGAAATATGTGACTCAGTATCCATTGAATCCTCCTTTGAAGAAACTTCAGAAAACTCAATTTCTTCAATATCTTCGTCAGACTTGGTTGAGGATGCATCTTCTTCTCCAACATCATCGTCTTTATCATCATCCAATGGGCCTCTTTATGAATTATCCGAGCTCATGGCTGAACTTCCTATCAGGTAAGCAGCATCTTTTCAATAATCTAGAAGGATAGGAGATCATCAGTACTTGGGGTGATTGATGGAATTTTTATATAAATCATGTGCAGGAGAGGACTTTCTAAACATTATGGAGGGAAGTCACAATCTTTCACATCTCTAGCAAGCGTGAGAAGCATAGAAGACCTCCCAAAGAAAGTGGTTCCTTTATATACCAGAGCGAAGATGAAATCATGCAAGAGCTATGGATGGGGGCTTGATGGTCATAACAATAACAAACCATATAGCCCTAAGCCGACAATATCAAAGAAGGGTTCTTCCGGACGGGGCTTTTTTGTGTCTTCTCTAGGTAAGAAAGTAGTAATACTCTAGTGATAGGTGAATGATTGATTGATGTAATGTTAAGGTTCCATCCCCTTGCTCAAGAACCTTTCAGATTAGCTGAAATTATTGCAGCTAAGGGTCGTTCTGAAAATGCAGCAAGGTGGGTTTTGAATGTATAGCTGCCCTGCTCCTTGATGTCATGAATGAACAATTGATCAGCTTACCATTTTTGCGGTTTTTTTTAAGAAACGGGAATATGGCTATATGGAACATCACTGTATGCATGTATATGATAGAAAAACTATAATTCAAGCCATTAAATTGTTGTTGGCAAGCATCCTGGAAGCATGATCTAATTTCAAGAACTTATATAAAGCATCGACCACGAAATAGAGGGCAAAGTAACCCAAATATGAAAAGATGCAAATTACGTATAAAAATTTTTATATTTATATTATATTTATATATTTTATTATATCATAATTATATTTAAATTTTTTATATTTATTTTAATTTTGTTATAATTATAAAATTTTGAGAATATATTTAAATCATAATATATTTTTTTAATTTTATATATTATAAATATATAATTATATTTAATATTATTAGATCTACTTAAAATAATTAAAATTTTAAAATAATCAAATATAAAAAATTTAAACTCAATTCAAACTTGTCCAATATATATATATATATATATATATATATATGAAGTAGTTTCATTTTTATTCCTTTTGGTGGTTTTGATTAATGGCATATTCATGATCAAGGACTAGAAGGCAGCAAATCAAATTCAGTGGCTTATTTATACAAAACAAGATTTGTCAAATAGAAAAGCAAACCAAACATATTACGTGCGCCATAAAAATTTCTCCAAATAAAAAATGAGATCTGTACTATACAAGTTATAATTGTGAAAGGTCAAAGTACAGAGGATTTATAAGGATGCACAACTCACCGTAGATCTTCAAGAGGTTTTGGAACCACGGCGGTTGCTTAATATAATAATAGTCGACTCCTTTCCATTTCCGACTCGATAACCTGCAAGAATGTATCAATAAACTAGAAGTTTTAAATCCACGTGATTGTATATGGTTTATATATTTTTATATTGATACAGAGAGAGATAAGTGGATAATTTTATAAAATTATATTGGATAGTATAAATATATTATTAATGTAATTTTAAATTAAATAGTGAATAAAAATTATAATCGTCGTTCTCGAAAACATAAATACATTATTGAACCTCGTTAAAAACTGTGTTAATTCTTTTTTTGTGTTTTTTGTGATTTTTTTATTCTTAAACTCAACATACATGCATATATATTTGTTCATGGCATCTGAGTAAAGCTACAATGGTTTTACCCCACCAAAAAAAATTAGCTCTGCCAATAAAATTTTCTAAATTTTGAAGTAGGATCTGTAATGGTTGACATTGCTGTCTTCTAAGCTGGTTTTGTTGATGGCAGGTGACAATTAAGTGCCAAACAGCCAACTTTAATCATGATCGTACCTTACACTCGGTGTTGCCATAAAATTTCGAGAAGATTTCGAAAGAGATAGTGACACGAAACATTTGGTAATAAATTGATACAAGCCTCTTCAACAACCTGAAAGTGAGCTAAAATTGTTAAGCCTGGGGTCAAGAAGCAAGGAATTGGTTGGTTCTTACCTCAGCAAACTGCAGCAAATGAAGCCCCAAATCCTGCTTATCCTTATGCTGCGATACTACTATCCCCTTCTGTTAAAAACAAATAGATACAAAAGGCAGAAGTTACAAACGTTGCATCTGCTACAACAGAGTACTGCTACTGTATGTTGCTCCAAGTCTCCGAACGATATAAATTTAGATATGGTTATAGGAATATTATCCTCTAAAAACTCTAAATAAATTAAAAAAACTTAAAAAATTAAATATATTTGTGTCAGATGGATACCCATATCCGACACTCAAACCGAACTCTAATAACGAAGCTGCAACTAGCCTTACGAGAGCATACATAAATAGAAAATAGTTGCCCCTCCACATTTTAAGTGAAAGTCCAAGATTTAGAGCCCTAAGTAGATATATTGCAAAATATATTCCACCTTCCGAAGAGGAAAAAGAAAAACTACAGAAATCCTTAATTCTTTCTGCAAAAAGAACTGCTTGTTTTCTTTTTTATGTCAATACAGGTTGGATGCACAATTAACAAGTGCAAATGCAACTAAAAGTTTCTGGAAGATATAGCTTCAGATTGAGAAGGAACTTACGTTCTTTATTTCCTCTTACGTCTTTACCAGATTTCCTGATGATTGAACAGATTCGAGCATTAGCATACGGCAAATAAACAGCAGTATTGCCCTGTAATAAAAATTCTAGAAGGCGAGAATCAGATGCTGATGTTGATAGTTGCAATAAGCAACCGTAATGACATTAGTACGAACAGTTGGTAAAACAAAATCAGAAGAAAAATTGGAATAAACCATAAGAAACCTTCAGCAATAACATGTTCATCACAAACAAAAATGATGGAACGAGTTATCTCCACAAACTCTGCAGTCTAAAAATCAAGAAAATTGTTTAGGCACCTTATCATTAAGCATCTGGTCAAAATTAAATTTGTAATTGGTCAATCTGTTGTTGTTCATATCAGCATACCTCAGCTAGAGTTCAAGAATATTAAAAAGGACACCAACATGGAACAAGAACTACCCGGACCAGTGCAATAACAGTAAGAGAACCGAGTTTATATCATAATAAGTTGCTTAATTTACAGCACCATGACCAACAGCCTCGGCAGTACTCTCAATCTCATCCTCAGTCTATTCTTCACCCTCACCTGGTCAGCACCCAAAGCAGCAATTTCAGATATAAGAAGTTCTAAGGGTCATTGACCAAACTACTCTGAGACTCAAATAAATTACTAAAATACAGTTAATCCAAAATAAATTATTAAAATATTGCTATTTTGCTATGCCAGGTCTAACAAAGATTTGCTAAAACGGCAAGTGAGTCCAACGTGAATACGCTTTGCGCTTCAGCGTATCCGACGTGAAACGCTTAAGAAAGTAGTGAATTCAACGTGGATACGCTATTCTCTTTAGCGAATCCAGGTTCTAGTCACTAGTCTTTCTAGTGTTTTCCACGTCATCGCGTCTACATGCTGCCGCGGATTTCACTTTCCTCTTGGGGTTTTTATTTTTATTTTATTAAATATATGATAATATTATTAATTTTCTTATTTATATGTTTACAATTTTGTATTATTATTAACATTATATTACTATTGGTATTTTATTTATTTATGTTGTTAAATTGATTATTATTTTTTTAATTCATTGTTTATATTGTTAAATTGATTATTAATTTTTAATTATTTATATTGTTAAATTTATTATTATGGATTTTTAATTTTTTATTAATAAAATATTTGGTTATTAACAAAAGATTAGATCATTATAAATATGATAATAAATTTTAATACTAGAAAATTTATTTCATTTGCGATTAATTTTAGAAAATTTTGACTTAAATTGTAATTGTGTTAAAGGTGTAAAATATTTAATTTAATTTGTTTAAATTAAACTTTTAATTTAGTTTGTAATTAGGTAATTATTTTTTTAAATTTGTTTTACCGATAATGAAACGATAAAGATTAATAAAATTTGATAATATAACAAAAAAATGAACTACGAAATTTAATAAATTAAAATTAAAATCTTCAAAAACAATACTAAAGTATTAATGTAAAATATTCAAAAAAATCCAAAATGTATAACTAAGCACCAACACAAGTCATGGCTAATGAGATGGACCTGGATCATTTTCAATGCGAGAGGGATTTGTAGTAAGGCTAGGATGTGCCGTGATAGGAAATGGGCATGGAGGTTGGCCAAGATATTGTAGTTGGTATAGGTGGGTAAGCATAAAATTGTTGCGCGTGATATAATGGGAGAACATATAGGAATAGGTGATGGGTAAGTAGCTAGGTAAAGAGGTGGTGGATGAACAGCTTCAGTGGTCACAAAGGGGTGTGATTGATGGTGGCTCGATGCAGACTAGGAGTGGCCAACACGTCGAACTCATCTTCGAATGCCCTATAAACCATGACTCCTTTGAAGATGAGTAATTGGACCCCTCTCAGTATCCTCGGAAGGATAGATGATATCCTCTGCAGGTGGGGGGTGTATATATATATATATATATATGGATGCGCTGAAGCGCGTAGCACATACACAAAGAACACGTTGCGGGCTTTAGCGCATCCAAGTAGAATACGGTAGGATGACTAGTGAGTCCCAGTCAACTACCACGTCTCCTTGCCGTGTGTAGATCTTTTTTCAAAGTAGACCATGTGGCATGTCCACGTGGAATCGCTAAACCGAACAATGATTGCATGTTGGACTTGCTAGTCAGTGCAGCGATTCCACATGTAATTCGCTGCATGGTTTAGCGAATCCACGTCAAATTCGTTTTCATGACTGGCGCATTGTGCCTTTGACTGCTTCTTGATTAGCGAATTTACGTATGATCCCTATCCCAAAAACAATAACGTTCTGATAAATTATTTTAAATTAATACTATTTTGATAATTTATTTAAAATTCAGCGATAGTTTGATAAGTTAAAAGGCTGCAATTCAACAACAAGAACTTGCATTAAGGCATGCATCACAAATATTTTACAAACATATGGTAATGAAAAAGAGGTAGGAACATTTGTGACAACAGATATAAGGTTAAATATTTACCACACTCATAAGTGCGACTTTGCTTAGACTCTTGGCTTCATCAATTAGATCAACTAATCAAATTACTACTTTAGTGTTACGTGCCTGAAAACGCTTGCCATCTTCTCCAAGAACAAGGCCAAAACCAACATGGCTATCTTAGGGATATGAACTATCGCCATGTGGAAGCCACCCTGCACGTTTGGCAGCCTGAAAAATAAATCAAAACAATGTCAGACGTAATGATAGAGGTCAAAAGTTGGTAATGACTCTCTACGTCCTTAGTGGCATTCAACAAACATCAACCTAGTTGTAGTAAATAGAATAAAAGAGAAGTTTCACTTCGTGAAAGAAAGTTCTTTAAAAGATTACTCATCAACAGAATTCAGGAAATAGCAATCAGAAAATACTTTGGACACCATACAAGATGCCGCTTATGGCCTACAACGGTAACCTATATAATCCACTCAGCTTTCTCTTCATTGAGGCGATACCTACAGATTGCAAGCAAAGAGGGTGATGCAAAAGATTCATATCCCTAGGCTAAAATGTTCCGTACCAACACAGTAAAACAGTTAATTCCTCAAAGCAAATTGGCACCCCTTGAGATCAACATGGAAAAGAAAACAATAAGCAATAAATCGTATTAAGTTTACACACAAGAATTTTCAAAACCAGCTGTACTTTGCAGTTTTAGCCACTCCAATTTCAGTCAATTCTTTTGGCTGCACATAAATCTGACAGATTTCATATATTCCGCAAGAGACTCGAAACAACAGTAGAGACTCATACCATCATATTCATCGAGGATAACTTACCAAAGAGCAGTGAGATCAGTTGATGCATAGTTGAAACCACCATCACTCTTCAATAAAAGATCACACGAGCTCACTGACTTTCCTTAAATAATTCTTGGTTAGTCAACGCCTCTATAACCCCGGGAATGTATAGATTATAAAAGCTCTCCACGTCAACTATGAAATAGTTATAAACATGTAAATGTTGAGCATCATTTGACTCAAACATTATATACAAATTTAATGAGGTTATTGAAATCTTGCATTCAGCAAAAGGCATAATTCCTCCACGATCAGTAGCTCAGTTGAAAGTCATCAAAGTCATTTAATCGTGTAATTACAAGCGTAACATTTCTGGTGATTATATAAATGTTAAAGTAATAAACATGTATATTTACAGTTTGTACAATATTGAAGATGATTTTATACAAATAGGCCAAAAAATAAAAAAGAACACTTAAAAGTAAAACATAAATAAAGAGATCTCCATAGATACCTGAATGTCATACAGAGAATTTCACTTAAAGTTGCACCAGAAAAATTTCCTATGCTGCCCAAGTATCATCAACATATAAAGCTTGAGGCATAGGAGTAGGACTTACCTTCTCCTCTAGATGAACTCCAAGCCCTTGATAAACCTTATGATATTAAGTCCGGCTGATTTCACCTATTTGTGCCCATCCCTTGTGATACTTGTCTTCTCCAGCCTGAAACGAGTAGAAAAAAGAAAAGGGCAAATGGTGCAAAGCAAAATCAGGTAGTAACAAATCCAAGTGCATTCAGAGAAACGGAAAAAAAAAAGCCACGAGTACTTAACAAGGTAAAATTTTACCTGAAGGCGCACCACTGCCTGTTGAGCTCTCTCCTTAAATGCAGGACCAGAATCAAATCTCCGCTTTGAAGCTTGCAAGTAATATGAAATAGAGCTGCTTGATGCTATAAAAGAATTACTACCTGAGTTCCAATTTAGGTTAATAGGTCTACAAGGAATTTTAGTTTATAAAGGTTCAAAACAATTGCATGCATCAAAACAGAAAAGTTTCAGCAGCTAATCAAGAGATCTTGCTTAATTAGATAACAGCTTCTGAGCACAACAAATAGCATATTTCGTTAATAGTTGTCCGATAAAAAGGGATAGACCATAATTTTTTAGAAAAAATAAAAAGTAAAAAACAAGTGAATCAATAATTATTTCTTGGGTCTATACGAGTAATGCTTATTATTTTTCTGCTTAAGCTTCAAATTCAAAGGAATTTGATAGCATTAACTCACCAGTAGATAATATCCAGTGGCCGTTTCAGTAGCATCTTTATAGTCTGGAAACTTTTCAAAGAGATATTCAATCAGCATGCCAAAACTGCAAGACAAATAGGAAAGCTTTAAAAATATTTGTTGCCGATGGCTTTGGGGACATGCTAACAAGAATAATTTCTGCTTTTAACAGTGGCAGAATTGCCAGACAAATTAAGAGCCAACGCATAAAGCAAGAGACTTACAACAAAATGAAAGACGACAGCCCATCTCAATCATGGATAGCATCCAAGATTAAATAACAAACTTCACAATAAGATGAATGCTTTAAAGCCTGTATTGAACACAAAACAAGACTGCATGCTTTCTGTGCCCAATTCAGAAAACAGCACCAACCTAATTAGTATACCTTCTTTTCCGAGAAACAAAACAATAATAACAACTAACGCATGAATTTCCAGTAGACTGAGCTTGTAGTTGCCTCGGTCGTTATTGACATTGTCTTGGTTGCTGAAGCAAGTCTTGCAGATGTCACTCTCAATAAATATTTTAGTTT
Source organism: Adansonia grandidieri (assembly GCA_038382065.1). Lineage (NCBI taxonomy): Eukaryota > Viridiplantae > Streptophyta > Magnoliopsida > Malvales > Malvaceae > Adansonia > Adansonia grandidieri. The sequence goes on along the minus strand of JBBYHK010000018.1, from coordinate 2,724,527 downwards.
GAGAAAATACTAATAAAATAAATTAAACAAAATTAAACAAACAGCCAAATAATATGAAATTGTTCACTTAAAAAAAAAAATTTTGAAGGTGAAATTGAAGCTTCCATATTAAAACACACATGAACCACCGCAGTTAATCATCTATTTCTATGGTTTGCTAAGTTTGCCGAACGAGGCCATTGCACGTTAGTTTTTAAAGGTCAGTCACATGAATCATTATAAATGGAGAAAGTTTAACGGTTGCCTTTCCCAAATGAAATAAATATATATATATATATATATATTGAAATCCGTAAAAATAATTAATTTGATATAAATTTAAAAAAAAAAGTTTTAAATAATTAAAGGGTGTACCGTAAAAATTAAAACTTATTAATATGAAAAAGAAAGTGAGTGTAAATTTTACGCAATTATTATTAAAAATTATTAATAAACCAACTAGTTTGTATCGTAACATACTTACAGATGTAATTGATTTCTTTTAAAATTTTAAACATTTATCTATTATTATATAATCTAATGCATGTAAATTTTTTGTAATATAAAAATATAATAATAACAATAATAATATTTGTGTTACCAAAACATTTATTGGCAAAGTCTTGTACATTCTATAACATAATTAAAAGTAAGGTTCAGCAGAGAAGTGTTATAGTTTAATGCTGGGAACTGGAACACAGCAAATTGAGCTCTCCATCAAAATGGGTGTCAATTTTCTTCGATTAAAATGCTGATGTGAATATTGATTTCTTGAGGTTAAATAGTGCTATTAGTAATGATTTGAAAAAATTTTTGTACTTGTATTTTCAATATTTCAAAATTTGATTTAATCTTAAAATTATTAAGAAATGATTTAAAATATTTAAATTATTAAAAAATTACTAAAATAATAATATTGTTTAAATATTTATTATTTAAGTAATAAAATATACTTTTTTCGTTTATAATAATAATTATAAAATATAAAAATATTTATGTTTAATAATATTAGAGAGATATTGAAAATTAAAATATTAAAGACTTTTATTTTAAAATAATATATTTTTTATTAACATAATAATATATCGGGTTAGATGAAGTTAAATTTGGACATAAAAATCATATTCAAGTTATGGTCCTGAGTAAAATTAAATTTATGAATTTGGTGACTACCATCACTAACGAATTAGCATTTTTTTTTTTTTTTTAGAAATTCTGAAAGATAATTTTCATAAAAAGTTTTATTTTCAGTTGATTAATAAATTAATTCTAATTTACTAATCAAATTTTTGCCAAATAAATATTAAAAAATATAAAAAGTTATGTTTTGCAAAACAGATAAAACCTTAAATAGTCTTTTTTTTTTTATTTTTCTTAAAGCATTATCACATGATCTCATAGTTTATTTTTAAAAATTTATCATCTAATTAAGTCTCGATATAATTTTTACGTTAATATTGTCTTTAAAATTAGTTTTTTAATATGTGGGGTTTGTTGATTTTTTTTTGTTTATTGATATTATTTGATTATAACTTATAAATCAACTAAAATATCACCACATTAATAATATAAATATTTTTAATATATAACTAATAATATTATTCTTTTTAACATTTATATTAATAAAATAATATTATACTAATATTTTTATTTTAGATATTAATATAAATAAAATCAATAATGAGAACATTTTTAATATTTTTTAATATTTTTAAGATTAAATCAAAATTTAAAATATCATAAAGTACATAAATAAAAGATTATTAAAATCTTTTTAAAGCACGATTTTTACTTAAGTCATATGAACAAATTAACGTCCAAATCAATATTTTAATGAAAAAAATTGGCACTATTATCAATTAAAATAAAATTTTTAAATTAATATAATATAATTGATCAACTTACATTAATTATAATAAAAAAGATTAAATCAAATTAGGAATCCACGGTAAAATTAGTCATACATCATTCACACGTAATAATAATTTAAACAAAAAAAAAAACACGCAAGCGAAAGCCATACTCCGCGGACATGGTCAAAGCAATCAACGCGCACGCGCTTGCCATTATTGCTTGGGGATAACGCCAAGCTTAATAGGCTTAGTTACAAAAATATACCCAAATTAAAATAATTAAACAATAAGTCGATGTTACGTTTTAAGTCTTAATATCATTATTAAATTAAAAAATTATTTAAAAATTAAAAGAATTAACATTAATAATATAAAATTATAAATAATTATATTTTTTATATCTAAAAACTATATATTAAATTTTTTTTTCGTGATGAACAAGTAAAATTGGGCCGTGATGAACAAGGCTCAATGATCATGCAATCAACGCACACGCTTATCGTTATTGCTTGGTTTACGGCATGCTTTCAAAAGCACGATACAATTTTAACTGTATTTTTATGTTTATACGATGTATTTTTTTATATAAATTATTTATATATTAAAATTTTAATATATGTAATATATGTGTTAAATATATTATATTAATTGTATTTAAGTATATTATATTTATTAAATATATATATTTTTCATTTAGTAAATAAAAGAAACTATCAAAGTCATAGTACCTAGCAATACATTTTAATAATTTAATAATTTATTTTTTTATTATATTTTTCGTATAATTATCTAGTATACATATAACATATATTATAGTAAACTTCAAAAAAATCTTTTTAATTTTAATGAAAATTATTTAATTATTTTATGTTTTAAAAATTATTACTTATTTTTTTGTGATTTTATTCAGTTAAAAATATACTTAACATTGTTAAAAATTTACTTAAATATCTGTTTTACCTTTATTATTTTAAACAATTAACATTAGGATTTTCAGAGGATTTCAAAAGCAAAATAAACATTTTACGTAAATTTTTAACGATAATACGTATATTTTAGATAGAATGAAACTATACGAAAGTAATTACAAATTTTTAAAGCATAAGTGATTTTAACTAAAACCACATGCTTTTTTTTTAATTCACCTTATAAATTATTAAATAGGTTTTTTTATCTGAGACCCTATGGGTATTCAGTACTCACATTAAAAATTAACTATTTTGAAATTGAATTGAACTAAATGAGAAAAAAACTCTCACAACACTTATTTTTTACGTTACAAGATCTAAAATTGAGACATTACTTGAAAGGGCACAAACTCTTTACTATTTTAAGCCAATAGGTATTGAAAAATTATCTAAAAATATAAATATAAACTACATATTAAAAATATTTATAATAAATAATTATTTAACACATTAATAATAAAATAAAAATTATATAAATAAAATTAATAAATTAATAAATATTTAATTTATTTTATTTTTATTTTTTCTAATATAATTTATGAAACCCGTATTATCGCATAAAATCTTTTCACTGTACAGTCGATAATTATCTAATAATAAATGTGTAATTTTGTATCGCATTTTATTATGTTGAAAATAATTCAAATCTAATTTATTACGATCTTATCCATTCACGAATCCTTCAATCACAAAATTACACTCACCCACGCCCACAGGATCACAGTCCCCACTTGCTCTAGCCCTCTCACTCGTGCTTTCTATTTAAACTGCCATTCGGAAAGGGCTTCAGATTGCGCCGCAAGTATAGAATCTAAAACGAAGTTGAAGTTTTAGCTGAGTTGCAGAGACATGAAGAACACGGGCAAGAGTAGCAAGGGCAATGGAAAGGCATCGGATGTGAGGAAAGACAGGAAATCGGGTACGGGAATGAGTGGATCGCCTAAGAAAGGAGGTCACGGAGGCAAGTTCACTTGGGCAGGAGATGGGTTTTCGCCGGCTGAAGTCGGGGACGGGAAGGAGGTTGTAGATGTCAAAGATCCTAATTACGAAGATCCCGATGAGATCGTGGTCGATTGACTGGGTTGGCGATGATGTCGATCATCATCGCTTTTTTCTTTTTCAAGTTCGATTGTAAATATTTATGCCGAATAAACTGTAGTTAATTGCGTTTATATATATATATATGTATATATATTTTGCTGCCTTTTTTTTCTTTATTTCTTGGATGATTTGTCACTCTTCGCTAAAGCCCAACAGAGATTATCCAAAAGTTTAAAAAATTGAAAAAGAAATTGTCCAGGAATTTTAAAAATTGTAAGCGGTTTTGAATGGATGATTTCTGGAAAAACTAGCAGCAAACAAAAAAATTTCCAGATTTGAAGAAGTTGAATGTTGAGAGTCGGAACAGATATAGAACGATGACGTATTCGAGATAACTTTTCAGCACTCTATCATCTGCATTTTGTCCGGGGAAATTCTAGGGATAGCTCACTACGGTGAGCTTCCCATAAGGTGCTGACGTGGTGAGCAGAGAGCTCACCACGTCAATTAAAAACCGGTTGGAAGGATTTTATTTTATTTTTTAATTTTTTAATTATTTTTTATTAAAATATTTTTAAAATTAATATTATTAATTATTATAATATAATTTTTTATTATTTTA
>JBBYHK010000018.1:2681205-2719964 GCA_038382065.1 Adansonia grandidieri | reverse complement strand
AAATGCAACTAAAAGTTTCAGGAAGCAACAGTTTCAGGTTGAGAGGGAATTTACATTCTTCAGTTCCTCTACGTCTTTACCGGATCTCCTAATGATTGAGCATATTCGAGCATGAGCATAGAGCAAATAAACAGCAGTGTTGCCCTGCCATAAAAAATTTTAGAAGGCAAGAATCAGATGCTAATAGTGAGTGCACTAATAGCAACAGTAATGACATTAGCAGAAGCAGCAAATGACAATCATAAAAAAAAAAATAAACGGGAATAAATGTAAGGAACCTTCATCATAAAACTGTTCACTATAAACCAAAATGATGAAACAAGTTAGCTTCACAAAATCTGGAGTCTAAAAGGAATAAAATTGTTTAGGCACCTTATCATTAAGCATCTGGTCAAAATTAAACGTGTAATTGGTCAATCTGTTGTTCTTCAAGTCAGCATACCTGTAATCAGAATTCACGAATATTAAAAGGATAGCAAAATGATACAAGAACTACCGATAATATCATAGCAATAACAGTTAGATTAGATAAGTAAGTTTATATCGTAACATGTAGCTTACTTTACAGCACCATAACCAACTGCCTCGGCAGTACTCTCAATCTCCTCCTCAGTCCATTCTTCACCCTTACCTGATCAGCACACAGTAACAATTTCAGATACAAGAAGTTCAAAATGTTGAAAGGCTACAATTTAAAAACAGCACGAACTTCCATTAACACATACATCACAAAGAGTTTTAAAAACATAATGTAGCAAAAAACAGCTGAGAAGCATTTGTAACAACAGAGGTAAGGTTCAATATTATACCACGCTCAATAAGTGCTGCTTTACTTCGACTCTTGGCTTCATCAAGTAGATCAACTAATCGAACCACTTCAGTGTTACGGGTTCGAAAACGTTTGCCATCTTCTCCAAGAACAAGTCCAAAACCAACATGGCTAGCTTTGGGATATGAAGTATCATCTTGTGGAAGCCACCCTGCACGTTTGGCAGCCTGAAAAATAAACCAAAATAATGTCAGACCTATATAGCTAGAGGTCAAAAGTTGGAAAAACACTTTATGATCTTTATTAATGGTATTCACCAGTATCAATCTAATTGTAGTAAATTGAATAAGAAGAGAAGTTTCACTTCAATACTAAAGGATTTCAAAAGATACTAATCAATAGACTCCAGGGAACAGCTTTGAGAACATACTTTGAACACCATATCAAAATGCTGCTGTTGGCCTACATCAGTAACGTATATAATCCACTCAGCTTTCTCTTCATTGAGGCGATACCTACAAATTGCAAATAAAAAGACTGATGCAAAAGCTATGAAATTCATATGCCTGGGCTAACATGTTCCATGTCACCACAGGAAAATCGTAAACTTTATGAAACATTTCGTAATCAGTTTACAACTAAATTTCTCAAAACAAATTGGTCTAACAAAGTACCCAATGAGATCAACATGAAAAAGGAAACAAAAAGCAATAAATCTTCTAAAGTTTACATGTTCTAGAAATTTCAAACCAACATCCACTTTTGTAATCTTAGCCACTCTAATTTCAGTCAATTCTCTTGGCTGAACAGAAATCTGACAGATCTCACACATTCTGCAATAGAGGCTCATAACATCATATTCATGGAAGCAAACTTACCAAAGAGCAGCCAGATCAGTTGATGCATAATTGAAACCACCATCACTCTTCACCACAATAAGAGGTATATTAATGCCTTCAATAAAGATCACACGAGCTCCCTGACTTTCCTCTACTAATCCTTGTTTAGTTAACCCCTCTATAACCCCAGGAATGTAAGGATTATAAAAGCTCTCCCCCTGTCAACAAGGAAATAGTCATAAACATGTAAATCCAGAGCACTATTTGCACGAAATAGAAAACTTGCTAGAATGAGGTTGTAGAAAACTTGCAATTAGCAAAAAGATACAATTCCTCTACTATCACTAGCTCAGTAGAAAATCATCAAACTAGTGTTATCGTGTATAATTGCATCTTGTGTAAAATTTCTGGTGATTATATATAAATGTTAAAGTCAATAAACATGATTGAAGATGACAACATAAATATTGCCCAAACTATAAAGACAACTAAAAAGATAGTCATAAAAAAGGAGATTTCTAAAGATCCCTGAATGTCATACAGAGAAATTCATATAGAGGTGCATCAGAAAAATTACCTAAGCTGGCCCATGTATCAACAATAAATAGAGCTTGAGGTCTATTACTTACTTTTTCCTCTAGATGAACTCCAAGCCGTTGATAGACCTTATGAAATTCATTCCGGCTGATTTCACATATTTGTGCCCATGCCCTGCGATACTTTTCTTCTCCACCCTTAAATAAGGCACAAAGAGAAATCAGGTGTAAACGAATACAAGTGCATTCAGAGAAAAAAACCGTCAAATACTGAGCAAGGTAAAATTTACCTGAAGCCGCACCACTGCCTGTTGAGCTCTCTCCTTAAATGCAGGGTCAGAATCAAATCTCTGCTTTGAAGCTTTATAAAATGCCTAACAAAAATCACTCAAGTTAGGATTACAACAATCACTTGATTTTGATAGTCAATATGATATCTTTTCATTCGTAAATTAACTAATGGACAAAGATTCATCAAATATATAGAAATGACAATTAATCTAACAGTAATAACAAATACAAGAGCTTCTTGATGCCACACAAGCAAGCTATTTGTGCATGGTGGAGAAATATAAAGATAAAGAAAAGAATTACTAGCAATTTCCAATTTTGTTAAATCCATCTACAAGGGATATAATTTATAAAAGTCTAAAACAGGTACATGCATAAAAATAGCAAACTTTCAATGGTTATTCAAGAGATGTTCCTTAATTAGATAAGAATTTTAGAGTAAAACATCATTAAAAGCCAACACACATGGTGTACTTCGTTAGCACCTGTCCTCTAAAAAGACATAGCCTCTAAAAAAATAAATCAGCAACTATTTGATGGGTACATGTTGCCAATGCTCAGTATATTTCTGCTTAAGCGTCAAATTCAAAGGAGTTTTCCAGTATTCACTACCTGTAGATCTCCAATGGCAGTTTCAGTAGCGTCTTCAAAGTTTGGAAACTTCTCAAAGAGGAACTCAATCAGCATGCCAAACTGCAAGACAAATAGGGAAGTTCCAAAAACAAAATGGTACTGATGTGGACATGGTAAAAAGATATATAATCTTTTGCTTAACAGTAGCGAAGTTCAAATGGAAGTGTAAGACAAACTAATAGCCAAGCCAACACATATTGCAAGAAACTCCAACAACATGAAAGACTACAGCGCTTTTCAATCATAGCCAGCACCCAAGATTAGGCACAAACTTCACATAAGATGAATGCTTAAGCCCTTATTGAGCACAAACACTTTGCACAAACCAGAACAACACCAACCTGTGTCCCCCAGTCACCAACATGGTTTCGCCGGAGAACTTCAACTTTGGAAAATTCAAGCAAACGAGCAAGCGTGTCACCAATAATTGTCGATCTCAAGTGACCAACGTGCATTTCTTTGGCTATATTAGGAGATGAAAAGTCAACAACTGCTGTTTTGACTGGCGGCATTGGAGCCCATGTATCAATACCTTCGATTAGCATCTTTTGAATGCTCTGTCAAACAACAAAACAGCCAAAGCTATCTTATAAATGGCTACAACAAGCAAAGACAAATCATGTTGAAGAATAAAAAAAAAAAAAACTATTCATGGAAGAAAGTCAATAAAATAGAAGAAAAACAAAGGAACATGTAAACCACCTTAGCCATCCAATTCTTTGACAATACTACATTTACAAATCCAGGACCAGCTACAGAGCATGATTCTACCATTTCTGAGGTCGGGAGATTATTCTTGATAGCCTAACAAAGGAAAAAAAAGGAATTAAACAATTATCTATTGATTCAAAGCATGATACTGGAAACATGATGCTTTGGAATCAAAGCATTCCAACCTCTCCAACTGCCGGAGGCCCGCGAAACTGAGTGCCCTTCCCTTTTATTTTAGACCACAGGCCCATGGCATTGTTACTGCACCCAAAAAAAAAATTTCCCAGGAAGTAGCCATCAAAAACTAGTCGAAGAGAAACATTAAATTAAGTTAAACTTACTTCTCATAACAAATAATCTACCATTTCATAATATCAGAACACCTTCTAAGGCAATTACTAAATAGTATTTTTTTTTCTTTTTCAATAAAGGAAATTATAACATACCATTGGTAATCACCAAATTTGCCAGCGCAGGCAGCTATCAATGGCTCTACACCAGGCTCATTAGGAACGGTTACTTTAAGCGAAGCTTCAAATAGTTTTGCTAACTGTGCCTTCACATTCCCCATACATTCTTCCTCTTCCTAAACCACATTTCGGAATAAACAAATCAGTACCTTTTTTTCTAGAAAAGAAAATACAATTACTGGATGAATTTTCAGTTGAAGGAACTTACAGTTGCCATGGTCGTTATTGACTGTGTCTTGGTTGCTGAAGCGAGTCTTTTAGATGTTACTCTCAATAAATCTGTCTAATTTTTGGGTTTATCCAAAAAAAAAAAAATTTATTACAAATGCTCAATAAATTTAAGCAAATACTTATAAACCAAAGTCAACAGCCAAAAACAAGATGAAAGATGCAGTCAAGTGAAATCTCAATAAGTCAATATTACATGGAATGTAGCAGTGGTCCAACTTAACACCTTCCTTAATGCATTTTGACAAGACATTCTGAACAAAGTAAAAAAAATTGGAAAATAACATTGAGCTTTCAATTTGCAAAGAAAAATTACAAAGAAAAATAAAAAGAAATTAGAATGTTAAACTTTGCAGCTATCATCTTAACTGATTTTCTGTTCAAGCATGAAAAAATAAAACGTGAAAATTGAGGCTTCCATCTTAAACATATCAAATAAGAAAATCCACAAAAAAAAAAAAAAAAAAAACCAGAAAAGTATAGAAAATATTGCATACAATGTGAGAATAAGGACAAGAACTCCGAAGCAAATCGAACGATGTAAATCAGCAAAAAACAAGCAAAGCGAAAGAGAAAGAGGACTGACCAGAGGCAGAAGCGGCGGCGGAGATGGAAGGAGAGAAGTGGAAATGAGAGAGGCGATTGAAGGAAAGCAATGGAGAAGGAGATGCCGGCGGTACTAAAAGGGTGCTCAAGGATGCCAACATATCCTTTTTCTTATATTTTCAATATTTTTTACTTATACCTCCCCGAAAAACCCTTCTTCGATTCCTGGTTCTCTTTTCCTTTGATGTTGCCATGCTTTCCTGCTCTTAGGGTTTTTTTTTTGGGTTGGTTTTTTGCGATATTTCTTTTCCTCATAAATTTCACCAATGAAATCACGCCAAGTCAGCCTTTAAAAGGAGACCGATCACCAGAAAAATAAAAATATCAAAATTTATGTACACAAAAGTCTCCTTGCTGTAATAAAGCAAATGTTTTAGTTGTATATTATTAAATTTAATGTTTTAATTTTTATATTTTTAAAATTATAATAAATAAAAAACAGTTAATAATATTTAAATACTTATTTAAATATCGATAAAATATTAATATATTATTTAATATAAAATTTTAAATTTTATAAAAATAAGTTAAATTTTATATTACATGATATATTTTAATATTTTTTAATAATATATTAATATTTTATTAATATTTAAATAATTTTTTAATAACTATAATTATTTTTTTATTTATTATAATTTTAAAATTATAAAAATTAGAGTATTAAATTTAATAATATAAAAATTAAAATATTTTATATTATAATATAAAAATTCTTAATAAATTTTTACTTATATAAATCTAACTTAATAAAATGAAATATCCATTAATCCAACTACGTTATTATCGATTTGTCATACAAAAAGGCTTTATTAGAAAGCAAATTTCACTCGAAAAAACTCAAGTGAAATCGTATGTATGTAGATCTTGGTATCAAACATCATTGGATCCGTTAGTGTCTTATGGGCCAAATTTGCAGCCCATCTTCTCACTCCGCGTTGTCCAAAACTCAACTCAACTCCATCCCAACTCCGACTCCTAATCGTATTCCATCCTTAAAAACACGTAACGCAAGCCAAAACTTTCCAGCACCAAAGCAAAAAGGAAGCCAAACTCCAGCGGAAGAAGAAATCATTTTATTATTATTATTATTATCTACTAAAAGAAAAAGGAAAAGAAAATCCTGCCCATCCAAGCGCCCATTCTCATTAATTTCTCTTTGAGACGATGCTCGGGTAGGGAAAAGAGGAAACAGAAAATTACAAAACATCGCTGCGAAAACTCAAATGCTCAATGGGGAACAAGATCGCTCGAACGACGCAGGTGTCGGCGACGGAGTATTACCTGCATGACCTGCCGTCTTCGTACAATCTGGTGCTGAAGGAGGTGCTCGGTCGAGGCCGATTCTTCAAGTCGATCCAGTGTAAGCACGACGAAGGCCTTGTCCTCGTTAAGGTCTACTTCAAGCGTGGCGACTCCATAGATCTCCGCGAGTACGAGCGCCGCCTCGCTCACATCAAAGAAATCTTTCGCTCACTTGACCAACCCCACGTTTGGCCCTTCCAGGTCACTGGTTCTCTGTTAATTCTTTTATTTATTTATTTTTTTTTTTACAATCCTGGATTTTTAGTGTTTGATTTTCAATATAACTTAGAGCTGATTTAAATTCAATGATATAAAATGTTATTGCCAGACCTATCCACATGGCACTAATTCTTTGAGATTGAGATTTACCAATCGAGAATTTTAAATTTAATTTCCGGTGCTTTTTAATTGGAATTGTTGGTTTTCCTACAGTTTTGGCAAGAAACAGATAAAGCGGCATATTTATTGAGGCAATATTTTTTCAATAACTTACATGATCGATTGAGTACTCGGCCCTTTCTGAGTCTCGTTGAAAAAAAGTGGTTGGCGTTTCAGGTTCATCTCCATTCTTTTCTCTTTGCGCCTTACTCTCTTAGGCTTTGGTATGAAGAGTAAAATTGCTCTTAGCTTTTTTTTCTTTTTTCTTTTTTTTTTAATTCTTGGTTTTTGTGGTGCTGCAGCTACTTTTTGCAGCAAAGCAGTGCCACGAGAAGGGGATATGCCACGGTTAGTTCAGTTATGTACAAGGGAATTTATTGGTTTTATCGCCTGATTTCACGCGTATATGTTGCTTTTAATATTTGTACTTTTTTCAAAATTATTTTAGGTGATATTAAGTGTGAGAATGTGTTGGTTACCTCGTGGAATTGGCTTTATCTTGCTGATTTTGCCTCATTCAAGCCCACGTATATTCCTTATGATGACCCTTCCGATTTCTCCTTCTTCTTTGACACTGGAGGAAGAAGGCTGTGTTATCTTGCACCAGAGGTTGGTTCTAGTTTCACTTATTTTATTAATGCATTTTGAACCAAGCATTATTTTGTCTTTTTCTTTTGATAGAATTTTTGGATGAAGTGTCTTATGTTCTGGATGCATCATACAGGGATGAATTGCTATTTAAATTAATGACATACATGTTCTCATATTTCGTGTCACTTTGACTAGCAATCTGGCCCTATATTCTTTTAGAAGGGGAACTAATTCAAACTTTAAATTGATAGTTCAAAAATTACAACTCACAAATAACTAAGTTTGGTATATACTTTGATGCCAAAATAGCTATATGGATTGTGAAATCTCTTAATAATGACTGTCAATAACTCTGGCAGTTTACTTGCTCCCTCTATTTTTGGGTTTTACACCTACGTGTACTGGAAAGGCTTGCTTGATAAGGGCTGCCAGTAGCGTGTGCTAAATTGGTGGATGAATTCTTTCCGTTTATGCATTTAGTGGAGAAAAAGCATTGATGTAATATTTTTGCCTGTTTATGTGGTTGCTAATTTGATTGAGTAAAAGGTTTGTGGTCATCTCTCATAAAAGAAACATTTTCTGCATTTCTTCTTTCCTATTGACTGCATCTATTTAGCAGTTAAAAGTTTTGTATGATAATTGCTGAATTGGGCTGGTCCTACTGAATTTGGTTCTATTTGGATTTTGGATATACCAGTGTAGCTCAAGGTATGATAATTGCTACATGTGAATAATGTGTTGAAGAGTCTGGTTTTGGACATCATGTTTTAGAGTATTTCGTAAAATGTGTTATTTCTTCAGTTATAATCAATTAATTAGATTATTGTTCTCCTACATGTAAAACATATCACATGTAACTCTCAGCACTACTCTTGAAGAGAGATCATATAGTATTCCATGTGCATATGCTTTTATTTTTCTAAACGGTAGTAGTCAATAAATTCCTTGAGATGTAACTATGATGCATTCTTTGTTTTAATACTGGTTTTTCCCCATTGCTATATAGAGATTTTATGAGCACGGAGGTGAAATGCAAGTTGCACAAGATGCACCTTTGAAGCCATCTATGGACATCTTTGCTATTGGGTGAGCTTTCTTGGTTAGTCGCTTCTTTGTTTTCCCCCCTGGAAAGTACATTACCTTCCAAAATTATTTTTTTTTCAAAGACATCCTGGTCTCTTATCTGGAACTATGTGTTACGAGATAAACGTTTTTGAAAATTGGTTTCAATTAAAAGTGCATTTTTTGAGGTTTTAGATTGTTGAGATTTTGTTTCATGGTAAACTAGTGTACATGGTATCTTGATATGCTTATCTGTACCATGCCTTTTAAATATATTAGCTGAAACATGCTAACTGATAGGATTGAACATCTCCAAAATGTTTTGGCTGGTATTGGCTGATGTTCTGTCCTCTAGTGCCATGATAATACTTCCTTGAAGTAATGTTCTTGTGAAGTTCTGTTGCTTTTAGGTTACTGAGTCCTTTTGATATAGTTTGGTCTTACATGTGGAAATAGTGGTTTCAGTCTACTTGTTTAATCTATGTTACTTGGATTCGGATGTGAGTGTTCGACTTGGGTATGCTCAATATTTTATAAGATTTTTCATGTATCTGGAGGGTTATATCCCATACCCATGTCTGGATATGTGTCAGACATGAGTACTTCAGGAACTATGAAGAGTCAGAGCAACATAGGTTTTAACAAAATTTAAATTTCATATCAATTTGTCTCTCAATATAATAATATACTCTCGCTGTTCTACTGTTTAGATGTGTAATTGCAGAGCTATTCCTCGAGGGCCAACCACTGTTTGAACTCTCTCAGCTTCTTGCATATCGCAGAGGACAATATGATCCTAGTCAACATCTTGAAAAGGTGCTAATTTCTTTCTCTGGCCTTCAGCTTGATGCACTTGCTATCCCTTTCCCGCTGATTTTTCCTTTGTCGTCTTGGCTTTTACTTGATCTTATTCCTGCTATTTACTTGCCTGCACAAAGACTACTATCAGTGTTGTTCTTGCTAGTTGTAGAGAAGTTATTCTCTTACTTTCTTTATGTTAAATTCAATTCATGCTTAACTATTGTTTTTTTCTAATAATTTGCATTGCATGTGCAGATCCCGGACATTGGAATACGCAAGATGATACTTCATATGATCCAGCTTGAACCAGAGTCTCGCCTCTCTGCTGAGAGTTATCTACAGAATTATGCAGCTGTTGTATTTCCTAGCTACTTCTCACCATTTCTGCACAGTTTTTATTGTTGCTGGAATCCTCTTAATTCTGATATGAGGGTAAACATCTTTCTAATTTAGAACTTGGAAAATTAATCATTCTTGCATCTAATATACATTCCTGCTCTGTAATGTCTACCGTAGATTTTAATGTGCCGGAGTTTTTTCCCTGAGATACTGAAGCAAATGATGAGCAAGAGCTCAAGTGATGAGGTGGGAAGAGGTCTTGGCAAGTCACACACCATAAGCGGTAAACAGTCTGAAGAAATTGTTGCTAAACAACAGTCACAAGAGATTGTTGCAAAACAAAACTTTAGCTCAACAAATCACTTGTTGACAAAAAGAGAAAAGATAGAGAATGGTTCCGTTAGGGATCGGTTCAAGCTTCCTGGTGACATTGATACCCTACTTGGGGATGTTGACCACAGCAATCATTACCTTGGCGAGAAGTCAACAACAGGGGATGCTCCCAAATCTGCACTTTCCAAAGATTTCAAACAGCATGGCATGCAAAATATCTCTGATTTGTTTAGGAAAAATGATCACCCTTTCTTGAAAAAGATTACAATTGATGATTTAAATTCATTGATGTCTGACTATGACAGGCGATCAGACACCTTTGGAATGCCTTTCCTGCCATTAGCCGAAGACAGTATGAAATGTGAAGGGATGGTTTTAACTGCCTCTCTGCTTTGTTCCTGCATACGTAATGTTAAGTTGCCTCATTTGAGGAGAGGAGCTATACTTTTGCTTAAGACTTCTTCACTATACATTGAAGACGAAGACCGCTTGCAGCGAGTGCTTCCATATGTAATTGCAATGCTTTCTGACCCAGCAGCAATTGTGCGGTGTGCTGCCCTTGAGACCTTGTGTGACATTCTGCCCTTAGTTCGAGATTTTCCTCCAAGTGATGCGAAAATTTTTCCGGAGTATATTCTTCCAATGCTTTCAATGCTTCCTGATGATCCCGAGGAAAGTGTGAGAATTTGTTATGCAAGCAATATAGCTAAGCTGGCTCTAACAGCTTATGGATTCTTGATTCATTCAATAAGGCTTAGTGAGTCTGGGGTTCTTAATGAACTCAATGTGTCAATGAAGTCGTTAGCATCATCTGGTGAGTCATCTGGGCGCCTTCAGAGGTCAACTAGTGATGCACAGTTAGGCCAACTGAGGAAGTCTATTGCTGAGGTGGTTCAGGAACTTGTAATGGGTCAAAAGCAAACTCCAAACATTAGAAGAGCACTCCTTCAGGACATTGGCAACTTATGTTGCTTTTTTGGCCAGAGACAGAGTAATGACTTTTTGTTGCCCATACTCCCTGCTTTTTTGAATGATAGAGATGAGCAGCTAAGGGCAGTATTCTTTGGGCAAATTGTGTTTGTCTGCTTCTTTGTGGGCCAACGAAGTGTAGAGGAATATCTTTTACCTTATATCGAGCAGGCTTTAGGTGATGCAATAGAGGCTGTTATTGTTAATGCATTGGATTGTTTAGCTGTTCTGTGCAGAAGTGGTTTCTTGCGGAAAAGAATATTGCTTGAAATGATAGAGCGTGCCTTTCCATTGCTATGTTTTCCTAGTCAATGGGTAAGGAGGTCAGTTGTCACTTTCCTTGCATCTAGCAGTGAGTGCTTGGGTGCTGTAGACTCTTATGTTTTCCTTGCTCCAGTCATACAACCTTTCCTACGTCGACAACCTGCATCTCTAGCCTCTGAAAGGGCTCTTCTTTCTTGTTTAAAACCACCAGTCTCAAGGGAAGTATTTTATGAAGTTTTAGAAAATGCTAGGAGTTCAGACATGTTGGAGAGACAGAGAAAGATATGGTACAATTCCTCAGCACAATCTAAGCAATGGGAAATTGCTGATTTACTCAAGAGAGGGATTGGGGAATTGGACTCAATGAAGTTCTGGCCTGACAAACAACAGTCTCTTGGGGGTCATAGGCCTATCGATAGTGCATTGCAACAATCAGGGCTAATGGAATTAGATGATGACGATGCGAAGTCGAGAGCTCTGGGGGGCCATACACGGAATGTTTCTAGCACAATTAACTTGCGTGATCCACTATGCTCAGAGAAGTTACAGTTTTCAGGTTTAACATCTCCGCAGCTCAATGGTTTAAGCAGTTTCATGTGTGATAAGTCATCAGAAGGTATACCTTTGTACTCTTTTAGCATGGACAAGCGAGCAATGGCAGCTCCTCCAGCAGCTTCTGATACTTCTTTGCCTTGGATGGATCCAGTTAGTAAATCATTTAGCATGGCTAGTTCAGTTCCAGCACCTAAACTTGTTTCAGGCTCCTTCAGTATCACTGGCGGTTCTAAACAGTTTTACAGAGTTGTGCATGAACCAGAAAGTCGGGAAAATGATCAGATGGCCTATGTTAATGGTAAATTTCAAGATATGGGATTATCCAGTGCTGTGAAAGGAAGTTCTGTTGCTATGGAAGATGCTTCTGCTTCAAATGATCTCACAGGACTGCCCTCGCTTGCTCGGTCCTCATCAATGCCAGATTCAGGTTGGAGGCCTCGTGGGGTGTTGGTTGCACACCTGCAGGAGCACCGATCTGCTGTCAATGATATTGCAGTTTCAAATGATCACAGCTTTTTTGTAAGTGCATCTGATGATTCCACTGTCAAGGTGTGGGATTCAAGAAAGTTGGAGAAGGATATATCATTTAGGTCAAGGCTGACTTATCACTTGGAAGGAAGCCGAGCGCTTTGCACTGCAATGCTCCGAAATTCTGCTCAAGTTGTTGTTGGAGCATGTGATGGGACAATACATATGTTTTCTGTTGATCACATCTCCAGAGGTCTTGGAAATGTTGGTGAAAAGTACTCGGGTGTTGCTGATATAAAAAAGAAGGATATGAAGGAAGGTGCAATACTTAACCTTTTGAACTACCCCGTAGATAACAGTGGCTTTCAGACGTTTATGTACACAACCCAAAATTGTGGGATTCATCTTTGGGATACAAGGTCAAGTTCAAATGCATGGACGTTGAAAGCAATTCCAGAGGAAGGTTATATCGCTTGTCTGGTAGCAGGCCCTTGCGGGAATTGGTTTGTTTCAGGGTCTTCTAGGGGTGTGCTTACTCTTTGGGATTTGAGGTTCCTTATTCCTGTGAACTCATGGCAGTATTCGCTTGTATGCCCTATAGAAAAGATGTGTCTCTTTGTTCCTCCTTCAAGTGTCTCAGTTTCTACCACAGCTAGGCCTCTTATTTATGTTGCTGCTGGTTGCAATGAAGTGTCACTTTGGAATGCAGAGAATGGGAGCTGCCACCAGGTACACAGGCAATTGCTTCTATTGGTCACTATTTCTAAATGTACATATAATAGAAATAAAGGATTTTGTATTTGGATCAATAATTAGAAAATTTTTCCAATAGCTTTATTTTAAGACTCTGCTTGGTAGGAGAAAATTTGGAGGATGAAAAGGGTTGGGTGGAAAAAAAGAAACAAAAGGATTTTTAGCATGCTTGGTAGGATAGAAAAGTGAGAGGCAAAAACAGTACGAGTTCCATGTCTGATCCATATTAAAAAAATAATCAGTCCGTCCAAATTGGATTAGGAGAGAAATGGAAGAGATGCAGTCAATTGTTGCAAATATACAATATCCGCATATTTTCAGATTTCCTTTCACTCCTTACAAAGGATATAATGGTGAAATAATTTGAGTTTTTTTTTCTTTCAATTCTTCCTAGCAGTTGATGGCAACACCTGTTCTTTCATATGTGTATATATATATACACATATTATCCATTTTCCATGATTCATACCTAGAGCAGTAGAGGGAATAAAAAAATGGTGAATTCTTCTTACCAAGTAAAGCCTAAATGTCAATGGGAAATTGTGGAGCAAAATCAGAAAACTAATCTCTTTAAAGGCAGGTCTGTTTTGATACAAAATCATCATGGACATATGATGTTTCCCCTGACTGGAGTTATAAGTGATATAAGAATTGTATAAACCATGCAGAATCTAAATCTTATTACCAATCAGTTTCATCTGGTTGTCTGTTTGGAGCTCAATAGAATTGTTTCTGAGTTCTGTCACTGTCCTAAATCAAGTATTTGAGAGAGGAACAAAGTTGAACAAACTGGAAGTCATTTGCTTATTCAGTTATTCTAGTTATATACTTTGAAAATCTTCTTTAGAGATTATGCATAACGGAAGAAACTTACTTGAATGGGATATTAAAAAGCCTGGATTTGGCTTTCTATAATGAGTACTGGTTTTGTTCTGGTCTTTCATCATGATTGAGTGTTTTTTTTTCAACTCCAATCTCCAGGTATTTAAGGCTGCAAATTATGATGGTGATGCAGAAATGTCTGATTTACCATGGGCCTTGGCAAGGCCATCAAGTAAAACAAGCTCCAAACCTGATCCGAGGGGGAATAAAACTCCTAAGTATCGAGTGGATGAACTAAATGAACCACCTCCTCGTCTTCCGGGTATTCGTTCATTACTTCCTTTACCTGGCGGTGATCTGTTGACTGGAGGCACCGACTTAAGGATTCGCCGCTGGAACCATTGCAGGTTTTAGTCGAATTCTTTTTTTTTCTTACCCTGTTCAGTGATCTTATGGAGATTTTATGCATCATTTACATTGTTTTCATTGCAGCCCTGATAGAAGTTACTGTATCTGTGGCCCAAATTTGAAGGGAGTTGGAAATGATGATTTCTACGAAGCAAGATCAACTTTTGGTGCACAAGTTGTACAGGTATCTTTTAATGATAGGTTTACCTGTAACTTCACACCGGTGGTTTACCTTACTTTCAGATTTTTTGTGGATGACTACAGATAATGGTTTTCGACAACTATTAGTAAGGAGTATGGAACAGATCTTATTGAATCGAAGACCCTCCAATTAAATAAGCTTGATTTATGCTCAATGGGGCAAACAATTTCTTTTTATTCTTCAATGAAAGAGTCCATTCAAGAGTGAATTATATGTTATATAAAAGGATCTTTTCTGATTTTAGTCAGAGCTTCAAGCCTTCAACTTTAGATGTAAACTTGTTACTCTTCCTGTTTGGAACAATAGCCTGTTTGGTGATTGAGGATATCTTTGTGACTTATCCTGGGAAACTTTAATTTCCTGCTTTACAACTTAATCTTTGCAGGAGTATATGTTGTTTTTTTACCTTCCCTTTTCTTAAGTATTCATATTCTGACAGATTTTGCATTTATAAACCGTTTATTTAAGTGCAAGCACTTAGGGAGTAAAGCTGTTCATTGTTAATGAGAACTAGGGATATCACTTAGCTAAAGTTAAGGGCCATATCATTTCTGAATCACTCTTTTGGTTTTTGTGCAAATTCCCTCAACTCTCTTTTCAAATTTCATCATAAAGCAAGTGTGTATATTGTGGAAGTGTTTGCTGCTATTTTTCTCTTTCCTGAAAACTTGTTGATTTAAGGTGCCCTGCTTTTAAGTTTATAATATTAAACTATATCAATTTTCTTGGAAACAGGAGACGAAGAGACGACCTCCAACAACAAAGCTGACAGCAAAAGCAGTTCTTGCTGCTGCTGCCACTGATTCTGCTGGATGCCACCATGATTCCATCCTCTCTTTGGCTTCTGTGAAATTGAATCAAAGACTCTTGATCTCAAGCAGTAGAGATGGGGCAATTAAGGTTTGGAAGTGAATAACCCAAAAGTTTTAGTGCTTTAATGTATATACTTAGTTTCAAAAGTAGTGAAATTGTACATAGTATACATTTAAATTCAGATCCTAAATACTGCAGTCCAGCCACTTACCTCCTTAATTCGTGGTTTTGTACAGTTTGTAAACTTTTTTTATTATTAATACAATGCCCTATTTGTCAAGAAAACAGAGAAAATACCATAGGTCTTATTCTAGTTTAACAGGAAAGAAATTGTGTCTCCATACACATTCTTGCATTTATGTGCAAAGTTCACCGTTTATATTAAATCTGACATCCTTTTTGATGTCCAATCTCGCTTTTCTTTTGCATTAGTTTAATTTGTTTGTAGTTTAATAAATAATGTTCTCTTGATATGTTGAATTAGACAGTGGCAAACAATGAAATTTCTCCCATAATCATGCATCACATTCTTTTGCCATCACTTCCTTTCTATTTTGCCATCACTTACCAGCTGCTGTATATAAAGCAGCTTAGACTGAAAGGAGGATATTGAGATTTTGAGATGGCGAGCTGAGATGACGTCAGAAAGAAAGTATGAATGAGAATGGAGGTAGAACTAACAAAAATACGATGCCATTTGAGGTGGTTTAGTCATTTGAGGTAGAACTGACAAGCTGATAGTGACACAAGGAATGCATTTAAGATGATTTCATGCTAATTGCTTGATGAGATGAATGAGTTCATTGATTTTTGCATTAGTTGGTATATTTGCCTCTATTATTGTTGCCTATGCTGTGCTCATTTTTATTGTTCCCTTCATGAGTGTTGTGATGATAGTCTGAGTTTCTCTTTAATCTGGGTTTTTTTTTTTCATAAATAAATTACTCGAAATAAGGCTCAGTACTGATGATTGATTTTAGTGTAATTTCAGGATAAAGTAAATGAATTTTATAGAATCTAGAGAGCTCGTATGACTATTGACTGAATTACATAACTGTTTCAAGGATAGATCCTTGCATAATTCATGGTATTTCTGCATTTGAGGACTAGGGATGCATGCCTGACAGCTCTAGAAACTCTCCAGACTTCATGTTGCATCAGATGCTTTGACTTGGCAGTCTTCAGATTATTTGCATTACCTATCCTTACATCCATAATCTTTGTGCCTTGAGGGCACAGATACATGCATATAATAATAGTAGGAAATTTAGTACATTAAGTAATAATTATGATAGTAGTCCTAGATAATATATCCTCGAGGTTTTCATCTTGAAGCATTGATATTTGACTTGATTGTAATGAATTAATTGAAAACAAAACCTTACTGCAACGAAATTTACTTGTTTAGCTGAATGTAGTCAAGGAAAGTTTACCAAGTGTTTGTACCATGGCCTACTAAGAAGTCGATCATGGTCCGTAAATTTACGTTCAACCATCATTAGTCTCTCATCAAGTTCTCACAATTTGACATGGTTGTTTCTCCACATTGATGTCCAACCTTTAGCTTCTTTTGTTTTCTAAACTATTATATTTCGATTACCTGTTCTACTGACAATTATTACTTTTTTTCATTTGCAAACTTGGTTTATGGAAACTGTGGTGTTACCTTTTTCTGGTTGTTTATCTTGCTGGCTGCTTTTAAGTGCTCTTCGATGGACTTGAACAAGGGAGAGAAGGTACCCTTATTTGAAATCTCGTTTTCCAGGTCATTTTTAATCTTCTGTTATCATGGATTTTGTAGTTTTCTCTTTAGCTTTTGTGGCTTATTTCTTTCCTAAAGGTTAATTTACCTGAGAGTTAAAATGCATAGAAGTGATAATCAGAGGACAGAGGGCAAGATCTCTTTGTCTGCCAGCCGAAGAGTTACTAAACCCCAAACACTTGCCAATGGTTTCTGAAAATTATCCTTTGGTTTGCCATTTAGTTGTTTGATGTTCTTTTCATTAAAGTTCTAGGATAATTAAGTGTTTGACAAAAGCTATAGTAATTAATACACACTCAAATCCTATTTATCAAAGTTCATATTGTAGTGTTGAATATTACTGTGCAATGATGAGGAAAAAAAAGTTTTAAGGATCTCTAATTGTTAGATGGTGCTAAGTAAATGCAATGTGTCTATGAAACATTGGGTCACCAAAATTTTCCATCCAGATATAGTCATCATACGTTAAATGATATACTGGATATCCTTCATGAACAAATGCTTTCTTTTTTTTTTTTTTTTTCGTTGGGATAAATCATGAACAATTACTTTCATTAGGCATTAAACGGAGAAAAACTCTGTTCTATCATATGTTTGCATCTATTTTGCTAATGGTTGCAAAATTCTGGAGGTTCAAAGTTGCATCTAGGCATAGGGCTTAAGGCATTAGAAAGGATTTGATGTAGCTTGCAGTGAGATTTATTTTTCAGAGAGGGGCTTGGGCGCCTGGACAAGGTAAAAGTTGTGTTTTATTTCTGTACTGAGACACAAATAATCTGGCATCTTGAGCAAGCATGTATGCCTAGGCCCTTAGGTTGGATGAATGTCTAATGAACAACGTGCATTTGTTTCTATACAATGAATTGAGATGCTACGTGGGTTGCAAGGACAGAGTTAAAATAAAGAGAATAAATTGAAAATGATTGGGAATCGTTTCAGATTCTACTGTCATTGGCGGAGTACATCTTATGTCATTACCTTTTTGGCATTGTCTTATATCAACCTGACGTGAATAGAATGAATAATTGAAGTTTTTTTCTAACACAATTAATGGAGATGCTACTTGGTTTGCAAGGACAGAGAGTTAAATATGAAAAGCAAGTGATAGTATGTTATTTGGCAGGGGTACAAAAGAGGAGAATTAAAAAATAGAGGAAAAGGTAGCTATGGCTAGGAACATGGCGGCGGTTGTTTTGAACATACAGTTTAATTAGTTTTCTTTGTCCATAGTATGGGGGAATCTTACTGCCTAACAATAGTTGTGACTTTGTTGTAGGTTCAGCTGGTTTTGAAATGATGGGTTGAGAAGAAAAGAAAGGCTTGTGAAAAATTAGAAAGAAAGGGAGTTCAAATAGATTTGTATTATTAGAAAAACGATTGAATTAACTAGACTTTCATATATTCTATGCTATGCTAAATGGGGATAAAATGGAAATGTTTTTACAAGTAGTGTTGGATTTTCATATTGGACAGCATTTGATGCCTTTTTTTAACCCATTTTCAAAGTCTTCCTTTCATACTTCGACCGTTTCTTACCCTTTTTTTTTTCCCCTTTTTGCAAGTGGGTTATTTTCCTTATAATAATTTGAAGATTAATAAGGAGAGAAAAAAATTAAAGAGAGAATAAATGGATGTGAACTGACTCATTTGGTTCATCCGTCATTCTCACTTAAAAGATAGTATCTTATCAATTGAAATTATACTCTTAACATCTACGAATTTTTTTTGTCTCATATGAATTTGTTTATGTTGTCAAATGCGCTGCATCCTTTTTCCTTTGAAACAAAAAAAACGTTACAAACAATCATTTGATTGTGAATCTAAGCTAATCAGGTGAATACTCCCCCAAAATAATGAAAAAGACAGGATATGCATAGGAAGTGGGATCAATCTTTGATGATCTGCAACCCATATAAGTAAGGTAGTATCTATTTTCCTTCAATGGGTTCCCCTCAAACTCAACATGATTCTGGTTAGATAAAAAAGGACTGAATTACGCTAAAATGTGTGCAAATGTATCGAATCTTCTGATATGCCTCGTCTCATCTCACCTAAATTATTTCTGATGTGCTCTTTTCTAAAAAAAAAAAAAAAACTTCTGTTGGGTTGATGGGATTAGGTGATGAAGAGAAGAATAATCCAGGCCCTGGTCTTACATTAAAGGTCTTTGAGAAGATCGTTAAATCACAGCCCAAATAGGTAATTTGGGACAACTTTGATTTGTGAGCCTATACCCACAAATGAGCTATCTTGTTTCTGGTTGGCTTACTTCTAGCCTGAGAAAAAAAAAAAAAAAGTGATCAGAGAGCAATCCAATCTTTGAAAAAGGGCTCTAAGAGCCTCGGCCTGTAATAGAAGCAGGAGGCAGGCAGCTAGTATTCAGTTCCTAATAAGCTGAGAACCTACCCAGCTACTGCTCTTAAATGTCGGTTCCTCTAAAAGATCATTGATTGAAAAAACAGAGTTATTAGATTTAGGCCAGCTACCAACGTAATAGGCCGACTCACCAGAGATATCACTCATATTAGCCTTTGGCAGACTTTTGAATGCCTATCAAAAACTTTCCGGCGGTGAACTGAAACATGCAATGTGACGTGAGCCACAACTTACAAATATTCCAAAAAAAAAAATTATCATATATCATCTTGGAAGCTAATTTTGCAATGGGTGATTCAAAGCTCCAATAAATCTTTCAAGTAAATCCTTTTGTAATGTTCTTAAAGGATGCTGTTAATAGTTTTATATGTAGATAATAACACATTAACCAAGAATGATGATTTTATGCGACAATATCTAAAAGTTGATTTATAGCAAGTTATCCTGCTTCTTATAAAATTTTAAAAATAAAAACTTTTAGTTATAAAAACAAAATTACTAACGTTTTCGCTAATCTTTACTTGACTGCTACTCTCCGATGTTTGAAACTCTTCTCATCAACACGCTTTACGAAATATATAAAATATTCAGCCAAAAACAGTTGCACAGCAGACCAAACTGCCCATATATATATATATATATATGTATATGTTGAAAGGATGAAATGAAATCCATTGATGGGTAGGCAGATGGTGCAAATCAAAGCAAATAGGGAAACACAAAAGGTGGTATCTTTGTCTCCTAAAATTCAAGAAGCATTTTATGTGTCAAATCAAAAAACTAATCATTATTATCATGGGAAATGTGAAAAATTAATGATAAATGACAGACAATTGAAGACAAAATATCTAAATAAAAAAGGAATATTTAAATTCCATTAATTTCATATACACTTAATCAAATTTTGATTAATTGAAATGTATGATTTATGTTTCATTAATTAAATTAAATTTATATATTTTAAAATAATTTAACTGATTTATTTTAATTTTTTAAAAAATTTTGGTTAATTTCATGAAAATTTATATTCAAGTTTAATTATTATATTTCAAATTCTTAATCTCTTATAATTTATATTTGAATAAAGTCATTCAAAAAATATTTTGAAAATTAAGATTTTAGCTTAAAAACTCTAACAACAATAAAATTTAAAAAAAATCATATAAATTTCAAATATTTTAGATTTACAAAAAAAAAAAAAAAAAGTAATGCAACAAAAACAAAAGGAAAGGCTGAGTTATTTTTTATATATTTTAATGTTTGATTATTTAAAAATAAACCTTATAAAATAAAACAATACCTTTTTAAGTATTTCATATATTTCAATGTATATATATATATATATATATTTATAAATTTGGCTAACATTTTGATTAATTAAATTGATTGATTTTTTGAACCAAATTAATGAAAAATTCAAATTCTTCCAACATTTCTTCTGACAAATTACCAAAATTAATTTAACGATCGATTGATTAATCAAGTCAAATCAAATTGAAATATGAACACATGAAGACGAACAAAAGGTATTACTACTTGATTTAATTGAAATTTTTGAAGAAAAAGTTAGAAATTTTCTTTATTTCTTTCGAAAATTTTTAAGCCTCGCTATGAATTTGATTCTCATTGAGTACAATTATTACCGCAATTATTGTTACTAATCTTTCGTTGATAAATTTTTTCAAGCTATTAATTGAATTACTTTCTCATTTCATGAACTTAGTAACATAGTAACAGACTATTCATGAACTTGCAAAGACAAAAAAGAGAAGTAAAGAAATGTAAATAATAATTAATACTCTTTTATAATGGGAAATTGGTGCATAGAATAATTCAGGCCAATAAGCTGGATTAAATTGAGTTTGAATAAAAAATTTTAAAATAATTGAATTTAAACTCGATCTACGGACGGGTCTAGGCCAGATTAAAAGTAACTCAAACAGGCCATTTCCCATTAAATCAGCAATGAAAAACATCCAAGCTAGCAAAGGGCAAATAGTTACAGTCTTACACACACTTCCAAAATGAATAATAAGGGAGGGAATATTGTACTGGAAATGCCAATAACACCACATCCTATGGTTTTCCAATACCATTTCTTTTTCAAAGAAAACTGCTAGTTCTATAATATAGAAAAGGGTTTGTAAATGTAAGGTGTTACACCCAAGAAACATAAGAAGGGATTCGAAAACTTTGAGTTTTTCGATATTTTCAAACTGAAATCAACTACCAACCATGCCATTGATTTTTCATATTATAACCAGTTAATGTCTATTTAGTTTTTTTTTTTTTTTTTTAATCTACATAATCTATCATTTGCAAAGAAATAAAAAATACGGCAATAAATTGCCTTATATGTTTGATCTTCGGCTCCTAAGGTAAAGAAAAATACCCTTACATCAAATCAATCAAACAGTGAGGGAGGGGAATAAAATGATGGGAATAGTTCAAATATTGCCCCATTATTCTTCAAGGTCAAATAATTTAGTTTGGAGTAATTTATTGAAAATAATCATTACCTGCAAGAATCAGCAACACAGAGGAGGATTATGTAGAGCTCAACTTCACAAGTTCATGTAATTCTACAATTGGAATTTCATTTAATTTGACAAGAAACAAAACGCTAATTCCTTCAAAAATAACACTGACATTGGAATCAGATGGACCGGAGTTTCGATCAGATCATATAAATTCTACTCATATTTTATCCTGTTTTATCACTTTTTTTTTCAGTAGCAGACAAGGGGGCCCATAGAGGCCGAGCTCATTTGCTGCATTTTTTCTTTTGGATCTCATAATCATCACCTTTTCTGCAAATGGTTTCTCTCAGGATCTCTACCAAATTCTGAGGGCCTATCAAGCTTCTCCATCACTGCATTCCTGAAATTAATAGCTTCTTGAACTCGTAAGCATGATCTCTGCTTCCTAACCCTACTTAAACTACTTCTAGATTCCATCATTTCATTCCGGGAAAGTAGCTTTTCCGGCCCTGGTTCTGGCCTTTGCTTTGGAGCACTATGCGCCCTCGATTTTGCCTTGAAAGATTGCGTATTAGCCATGTATTTGGGAAAATCCCCGCAGTGTCTGAAAAACGGCGTACTTTGTGCTGTAGAGAACCCGCATTCATCTCCAGTTAATCTCCAATCGGTTTCTTGAAAATGGCGACTATCTGGTATCCGTAAACGGGCCGGAAATCGAGATGTAGGTGGAGAAGACAGCGCTTTACAAGGCAGGTAATCGCCGAAATCTGATGCACTAGTGTTGGTTCTGCGAGATCTTGATTTAGGCCCGCCTGTATCGACCTCCACGATTTTGGCACTCTCATCAATGTTAAATTTTGCAGTGTCAAGAGAAGCAGACAATCTTCTGCTATGGATAGAAACTGTTTGTTCACTCCTTGTATGATCGAATCTCTCCTACAACAAGATGATGGTTTTTTAAACGATTCAGAAATTATAAGCCTAAATGGAAATCGAAATAGTGTAGAATTTAATCGAATTAAAAAAAATTTTTACCATGGATTTTCGTGCTCGGATGTCAAATCTGTTGGCGTCATGGTTAATGATTCCACGAGCTTTCTGGGACCTAATCGTAGCTTGAGCTCTCATCAGGGCGTGCATGCTATAAAGAGTGGCCTTAGCTCGTTTCCGCACTAAATATCCTCTAACAAGCGCCTGAATCTTTACTAATCCTTTCAAAGCTCGTAGTGCTTTTCTAGCCTGTTTTTTCGAATCCGAAATTCCAAGATTAAAAAACAAATAATGAAGTCTTAAATTGAGCGAGAAAGACTGTATGTACGTACCAGATAACCTCTAAAAACAGTTTGAATCTTAATAGCGGCCCACCTCTCTTGTCCACCGCCAAACATGGTCCCTCTACCATGACTTGTCAGCCTCACCACTGCCACCGCTGCCTGCGCAGCGGCTACAGCTGCATCCGCAGCCGCCGCTGTGGCAGCAGCCACGGCGATTGCGTGCATGCTCTGCTCCTTCTTCGTTTCATAGTAGCATGATCTTAGCCACACAGACTCCGCTGGTGACATGTTTGGTGTGGGGTTGTGACACAACCCACCGCTCGGACCTCGCCCTGAATGTCCAATCCTACACCTTTTCTTGTCTTGCCCGTCACCAGAATTTGAGTATTCTTTGCTGTTCTTTATCCCAAACAAGCTCTTTAGCCACCTCGAAGCTCTTCCCATTGTTTTCCAGTGCACTGACCAGTGGGAAGAACTTGCAGAGTAAGAGAGAGTTCTTCAGAACAGAAATTGAGAGCCAAAGAAAAAAGGTTTTAAAAGTGAAATCTAAAAATACCCATATTTTGATAAGAAAGCTTAGAAAGTAGAAAGGCTGATACAGCTCACAATCTTAGGTACTTTCCCATGCTGCGAAAAGTGGTGAATACTATATACTACTAATTTTTAAAGAAAAAAGAAAACGTCATTATTTGAGAGAAAAAAAACAGAAATATATAAAAAAAAAAAGAGTATTGTAAAAGATGGGAAAATTTTGTTTATTTTGATGATGGAAAGTGTTTAGCATTTGAAATTCAAAATAACTTAAAAAGGGAATTAAAAAAAAAAAATACTGTGATGGGCTCGTGAGAAACTGCATTAGATGACAAAAACATGCCGCTGAAAGATTCAGAGTGTCTTAAAAAGAAGTATTATTATTGTTATTATTATTATTATTATTATTAATCAGAAGTTTAAAAAGAAGTCACAGATTGCAGTAACAATCAGCGTTAGACAAAGAGGAAACATATGTATTACAATAAAAAAATCAGCAGTGGTAGATTGAGTACATACTATAACCTTAGAAATTATATGATTATATAACACGAGCAAAACACATAAAAATAATAAAAATATAATATAAAATATGATACATGTAAAAATTAATGTGAATATGATATGAATATATATAAATACATCAAAATTTATATAACATAAATTACTAACGTATTAAAATTTATATTAATATATAATAATTTAAACATAATTATAATAATATGAATACATAGATTATCAAATTTTTATACAAATAAATCTCTATGGATTAAGGAAATGTCATAAGATAATTGAAGTTTGGTCTGATATCAGAAGACAATTCAAGAAAATGGCAGAAAAATATTTAAGAGCATCAAATCAATGTTTAAGTTTTGTTTTACTTTTTGTTAATCTTTACTTCAGTATTGTGTATTTATAAAGTTCGATAAATATAAACCAAATGGCTATTATGTTTGAAACTATTAAACAATGGTGTACCCGCTGGATACAGTAAACATAGAGAACAACGGGACTAAAGTAAAGAGAAACCTATCTTCGTTAGTAGAATCTGATTCTCAATTTTACTTTAAAAGAAGAAAAAAAAAAGATCAAAAGGTGAAAGACAGTGAGGAAATGCTGCAATTTTCATTCCTCCAATGGTAAACTCAGAAAAACACTTTTATGCTTTGACATGCAAAAAATAAGAAAAAGAAAAAGAACGCACGAAAGAAACACTCCTCCCTATATTTTCTCTCACTCAGTACCTTTTTCTCTTTCTGGAGCGACGTGTCCTCAGAAAGAAGGATACCCCAGCTTGAAAAAGAAAGATACCTCTTGTCTATAAGCCGTTGTTTTGTTAGAGCATTGTATATAATATATTTTATATTTATATAAATTTTAATAAATTAGTAATATTAAAATATTTATTTATTTATATTATATTATATTTTAATATATATATATTTTTTACATTTGTGTTAACCAGGTCTAAATACCTCAGGCCTCAGCTTCAGGGTCCCAGAAAAAAGTTACTACAGATACAAGCATTTCCCGGCTGTGCAACAATCAACAATCTAGAAATTTACCATATCTATGGCCCTCAAAACCAGGCATATCAGAGCAAACAAAGCCAGTATAGCTAAGCCCAAAGTGTAAACAAGTAAAAACAAAACTCAAATGATATGTCGCTGTAAAAAAGGTACTTTCCTCTCAGAATCAAAACAGTAAAAATAAAATAAAATGCCACAGAGGCCAATAGAAAGTAGCTTTCTCTGAATATTTTGTTCTTCTTAATTCCGTCTGTTACACTTATATATTACAGGCTGTGCCCCGCTTTGCCTGCAAAACCTTCAGCCCTTTCTTTCTTTCGGATTTCGAGAATATCATCTATATCTCCCTCTCTCTGTATTAGCTGCCAACTGCGGATTTCCCAGAATTCTTTTTTCACTGTTTTTATTTTTCATTTGTTCTTCAATTATTTGTGCTCTCTAAATCAACTAATCTTTTCAATGTTATTTTTACTTTATTAATTGTTCATAATGACATGCCATTGCCGAGCCCTTTTTCACTTTGCCCCGCGCACCAAATTGTGACCCCCAGCCTTTCATTATACTGTTCTTGTACTTTTTTTAAAGCCACTGTTTTCAGTCATTTCAAAATCATGAAAATTCCAGCTAATAATTTGGGGAAAAAAAAAAGGAATTTTCATTAGTTAATGCTAAAACTTTGTGATTTTCCTTCTGTTCTACTTGTACTGCTTTCCTGACTACATCCTGACAAGTGAAAACAAAATATGTTCCTTACATGTCATTGTTTACGAAATTGGTGCCAATGTTGGGATGGCGCGGAAACAAATAGGTAAAACTCATAATTTTAGATAATATGTGATTTCTCTATAAAATATGATAGGATCTTTGAAAAGTGCTCATAAATATATAATATTTAAATATAATTAAAATACAAAAAAATATAAATATAAAATGAATATATCAATTACTATCCTACTGATGTAGGGTAGGATGGTTGCTTGGTTTGCTGGCTATGGACATTGGTTGTATTTACATGCAAAAAAAACAATGACCTCAATTTTTTTGTACGGATTTGACGGGAAAAAAAATTATTTGGGGCTGTCTAGGCTGGCAGTGGAGAAGTTGGCTTTGCCTTGTATGGTGGATAATTTTTGGTTAAAGGACAATGAAGAAAATTCTACTTCCATTTACTCCCCACGTTTTCATCCTTTCCCTTTTTTTTAATGCAACTATTTATTTAGGTACTCGGAAAATAGTACATAATTGGTGAAGGGCAACATTTAGAACAGCCAAAACCATAATGCTTTCAACATTTATTCTATATTTTTTTATTGGCAAGAAATGAAAGAATCCAAAAGTTCTCCCGACTCCAAACAACAATCCATAAATTGCTAGATCAAAATGATATCCAACCATTTTGTCCAAGCCTTCTATAAAATCCAATCTTAAACCTATACAAGGATTGAACTATTAGTTAGATAAGATTGATCAGTTTAGGTTAGATCTTAGATATTTATTTTGTCAATTGGATCAGTCTAGCTCAAATTAATATTAAGTAATCAAAGATATATTTTTAATTTAAATTTAATTATAAAATATAAATTAATATTTTATAAAAATAATTTTTTAATTTTATATTAATTATCAATAATAAATATAAGTGATTTGAAACGAACTGAATTCAAACTAAAAAAGTTAAAAATTTTTTAAATTAAAATTCGATCTATTAATACTTTTAAATAATCCTTAAACCAACCACACCATATGCCCTTTTCTTGAGACAAATAAACCGGAAAATGGGCTTAGCCCAGAATTCAAGCTTAACAGTTTGAACTCTTCTGGACACAATGGAGGGAGCCAGGAAAACAAAATGCCCAATCTCGATAGCAGTCCAAGTTGGGTCATTTTGGTAGGCTATGAGGCCATCAACTTTAACCCAGAGCCCCATAAGCCCTTACACCCAGCAACCTTTGCACTCTTGTTCGGAAAAAAATAAGATCACAAACCCTTCTCCCTAAAAGGAAAAAACCCCGTAAGCCACGTACGAGTATTCAGCCATCGCTCCACATTTCAATTTTTTGAAGGGTGTTGTCAAGTGCCCAAATTGGTGTGAGCATGTCTCAACAAATAAGGCCGGAATGATTAGTCCAAAGTAGAGTCGTAAACGAGCTGATCTCAAACGAGTTTCGGTTATATTCATCGGTGAGGATATGTCAATTTTCGTTAAGAATTTTGGACATCGTATTTCTTTTATGTACATAAATGAGTTTGTTTATTGGATATAGTGATTTTTGTTGTGTTACTGCAACTAGCAAGTTGCTTCTGACATACTTGTTGACCCAATAACTACCAAAATAAATTATGGCTTGTATTTTGAGTTTGGCCTATGCCACATGGATTAAGTATGACCATTTCATTTTATAGAAGACTAATAAAAATCAATAATTTAGCGAACGTTTTGGTTAGTTTGTTATCTAATAATATAGTTTTGGAATAAATAAATTCATAAGTATTAGATTACACAATTATTTCAAATCTTAATGACTGATGATTTTGACTTAATTTTTTCTTATAGAATGATTAATCCAATTGAAAAGAAATGTAGAATACTTATTGAATTTTGTACAGTAGCTTATTCATAGGATGGAATTCTTTTTATCTTTCAATTTAGTGATATTGTTTACATATTTTGGAGATTTGTCTTGTTAAGTATCATTTTAATTTTAGTTTTGATATCTATCATCTTGCATGCTTACAAGATTATTTTTCTTAAAGGATTCGATCCAGATTTTTTTTATAATTTGTTTAAAAGGCTTTTTAAGCACTATATTAGAAAAATGATTAATCTAATTAATTAATTGTACTGAGGCGGTGGAATAATAATTATAGTTTCATCATCGTAGCAAGCATACAGAAGTTGCGCAGCTTCAAGTCACCTTGATGAAGTTTTGCCACACGCATCTTTAATTTGTGCCTCCGCTCCTCTTTCCATTTCTTTCGTCAGCGACAGCAGTTTGATGTATAATCCCCCAAATAGCCTACTTAAGTTGGTGACTAATCTATCCCTCACTGTCGCCCCACAAGATCTCCAACAGGATTCCGACACATACCTTCCATTAATCGACCTAGAGAGCATATATCATGCTTTACATATGTGTGTATATATATATATATATATATATATATATATCCCTAGCTGTATCATCTTTGATTAATAATATCTTTTTCTAAATCCAAGTTGCAGCCAAAATAAATACCTTGATAAACAATAAAAAAATGAAAAAACATTAGCACATGTTTGCGTGCTTGCTGTTTACTGAAAGTACCAGCTAAATAGATAGATAGATATATATATATATATATATATATATGTATATAGCTAGTCATCCAAGTTTAAAGTGGAGCCAAACTTAATTGTCAACCTCTTTTAAGAATGTGGGCGAGCAGATTAAAGGAAGCCTTACATGGCTACTATGCTCTAGAAAACTGGAAGTTATAATAGCGATAATACTAGAAAAAGATATGGATATATCATGTGAGAAGGAGATTTCAGCTGCTCCCGAAGGCGACATTCATGGCAAGTTGAGAAATAAAAGAAGCAGGAAATAGTTGAACAAATCATGGAAACCAACACTACTAAATGCAAAGCCAAATGCTGCTGCTGCTGATCACGAAGAATGTTTAAAACTGTTTTCTGCCAGGTCAATTGTAGCTTACAAGGAGGACAAAAGGCCAGGCCCTACCATCCTTATGCCCTAAATATAGCCCAGCCCTACAATAGTTGTTTCATGTTTGCCCTAAATATAGCAGCTGCTAAGGGCTTTAATTTCTTTCATACATGGAGAGACAGCCATGATGGAGGTGGCTTGGGGGATGATAGTGGGGGCCTTTGGGGCCCTAGAAAGAATATGGCATGAGAAAGAGAAAAAGAGAGATTTAGATAAGGCGAGGGGACAAAGAGAGAGATGTATGAATTGAAAGAAATGGAAAATGGAGTGGTTGCCAAAAAGATTAGCCATGTGAGAAGCGTGATGCTGTCGCACTTGCTTCCTTTATTTTACTTTTTTTATAAGTCTCTATTTTACTAGAAAAGGAAATGGCAACCATGAGCCCCCCTCTCCCCCATATCTCTCTTGATAGTTGATAGAGCCATCTGTGGTTGGACTGGAGTAAGTTGCTTATTCTACTCCCAACATGCTCTCTAAATATCTACCTACGCCCATTGCTCGTTGCTGATCTAGAATGAAGAGAAGCTAGCTATCTAGCTAGGTCCGTTCAACTTGGAAAAGATGATAAATTGATTTGCAGGAGGAAATTAACTTTCCCCGTGCGTGTGGCAATAGTTGAAACCTGAAATCAATTGAAAATTATACTTTAAAATAAGAGTTTTAGTAGTAGTATAATTTTCTTTACCAAAATAAAAGATATTTCTTAACATTTGCTAAAGTAAGGGAGCCAGAGGCAGGCACTGAAATTGAGAAGTCTTCACTTTAATCAGACGACACATCCCTTTCATTTCGGCATGTTGAACGCTCTCTTCAGGCAATAGCATATAATCTTTTTTTTTTTTTTTTAAAAAAAAGCTTTTGCACTAAACAGGATTCTGATTCCTAAAAGTTTTCTCTTTTCCAACACAGGAGGTCAAATGTCAATTTCTTAGCTATTAAGGAATGAAAACCTAGTAATCAACTGTAAGGTCTTAGCTGTTGCTTTTAGAGCTCTTGGAAGTAATTGGGATGAATGAAACTATAGCCATTTGTTTATAGATAATTTCTTAAAGCTGAGTAACCTTTATTAAGTTTGAAGTGTAAATCTGATGGTAAACCTAGTGTCCTTGGAGCTATAGGACCACACAAAAACCTATTCATGTTAGAACATTTATTTAAGCAAATTAAATATTCAGCTTCAGCAGGCAGGAGATGGTTGGTTTGGACAGAAAGATTGTTGGTTTGGACAGAAAGATTGTTGGTTTTTCTTCGGGATCTTCTAACATTTTTTCCAGAAGATGGCAATTGAAGATATTTGGTTGGACCAGCAGTCAAATTAGCCGAGGCTGTGTCTCAGCTTACTACATATGTCACGGTTAAGGAACATTATGCGCTATATATATATATATATATATATATATATATATATGCAATTCTCCCATCTCCCAAAAGGAATATATATACAGACTGAACAAAGTAAAAAGGGCATATCCAGTA
This sequence comes from Adansonia grandidieri, assembly GCA_038382065.1. Lineage (NCBI taxonomy): Eukaryota > Viridiplantae > Streptophyta > Magnoliopsida > Malvales > Malvaceae > Adansonia > Adansonia grandidieri. The sequence continues at coordinate 2,689,683 of JBBYHK010000018.1, read as the reverse complement.
CTCCAATGGCAGGGTTCAATTTTGAATGTAGATATAGTAGTTGTTCAATGGTATTGGTGACAGAATACCGTTAAAAGATTATAGAGAAGAATATGTTTAGAATTTTTTTTTACAAAAAAAAAGAAGTATGAATAATTGATCCATTTTGAGCTTTCTTTCATCTAAAATTTTACTACTGCAAATGTCAACATGTATTCACATTTAGTATTTGGTTTTTTTATATTATTTCTTCGATTTAAAAACAAATAATCTACACACATTATATAGTACCCATATTTTAAAGACTTTGGGGTAAAAATGTGATCACTTATGCTATCTGAACTTCTATTTTTTAAGTAGTTGAGTTCAATATTCATATTTGACACACGTTCAACTTGCTTTGATGATATCCCCGGCTCCTTCTTTACCGCAAATACCAGACTAAGTACTGGAAAGCATTATCTTTTAAACTTTGCATTTGGCGATGAGGGATTTGAGTTGATATGGGATTTGATGGGGATGGACCCCCAGAAAATCAGCACTGTCCTGCCCTTCGTTTGGGGTGTATATATATATATGTGTATATATATATGTATATATATATGTGCAAACAAAGGGAAATAAGTTATATACGTATATATATATATATATGTATATGAGATCTTTTTTACATGTAGAAGAGAAGAAAGGGGAGATGAACTTTCTGCTCCTCAATGTCATGGCAAAAAGCAAAGAAAGAAAAAAGGTATTGCACGTGAAGAAAACAACAAATATGGAGTGACTGATGTGAAATACTGGTAGTCTGATTGCGCCCCCCCCCCCCCCTTGTGCAATCTCTACATCAAGAAAATTGAAACACCAGCTTGTAATTACACCTCTGATTGATTCGCCGATATTTCATATATATATATATATATAAATAAGATAATAGCAAACAAAACCAAATTCCTCTGTTCACATTCATTCAACATGTTTATTATCGTATAATCAAATTCAAACTAGCTACAGCTCAAGACAAAACCATTCATTCTATTGTATGAAGTTTACCAACCAGAATTGAATTAATTCTTTTTTTTTTTTTATAATTAATTAACTTACTACGTCGGTGAATAACCTAAATATTTTCAAGTGGTTGAAGAAATATCAAAAAATGTCAAAGATTGTATCTTTCGAAAGAAAAACAGATTACGTAGACGACTCATTATGTAGTAACCCCAGCTTTTTGATATAATTGCCTTTTCCTTTTCCTCGCCCCACCGGCCTTGCCCTTGCCCTTTCCCTCCACCCCGCGCGAAAAGCAAAGAAATTGACAATGTAAACTGAAGGCCAAATCGGTTTGGGGCCTACATTCATATGATCCACTGACAGAACTTTAAATCTTTAATTTTTCAATGGTTAAAAGATCATACTCTAACGTCCTCAATTATAAAAAAGGTGAAGACCAAATCCTGAGAGCAGTATTTACCTGTCAAATTACATATATAGACTCAACCCTTCAAACAAAGCCGCATGAGGTAATAAACAAATGTAAATGGGTGGGACTAAACACGAGCGGCTCAGCCTTTTTCTTTCCAAATGCGTGGAATTTCCATCACCACCGGCCAAAGTTAAAAAAGAAAAAAAAATCGAATCAGATGAATAAATTGAAGGATTATATTGAATATTAATGATTTATTTATTATGTGTCTATTATAAAATCAGAAGCTTTTTAAATCGGTAAAAAAAATTAATAAAAATCCAATAAAAGATTGGAGAAACCTAGAAAATTGGTTTAAAATTTATTTATTTTATTTATAAAAAGAGATTTTGAAATTTACCTTTTAGAAGATATATTAAGTCATACTATTTAAATATTGGGTTAATGGGTAAATTTGCCATCATATTATAAGTGGATATTGAAATTTGTTACTATATTTTATTTTAAATGATATTTGACATTGCACTTTTGAAAATATAGCATATTTGTCACTATACTATTAATTGATTAAATTTTGCCACAAAATTTTAATTTTCGATTAAATTGTGTCACTTATCTTTGATTTTGAAAGATTTGAAAATAAAATTAATCTATTAAAATTTTAAATTTTAAAAAATAAACGTAGAATTTTTATGTTATAAAATACAAAAGATTTTTTTATCATCTTTTATAAATTAATTTATTAAACCCTAATTATTAAAATAAAATATTTTAAAAAAATTTTGTATTAAATTTTATCTTAAAATCATACAAAATCAAAGTTGAGCAAAAAAATCAAATAAAAATTAAAATTTTATAGCAAAATTCAATCAAACAAAGTTAGAGTGGTAAAATTCAATATTGAATTAAATTATAGTAACAAATTTACATTTAATTTAAAAGTATAATAGTAAATATCAATAAAAAAATATAGTGACAAATTTATCATTTGACTCTTAAATATTTTGTTAAAACAATGATTGTTTTAATTAATCTAACTGCTCAACTCAATTAAATCAATAACAATTTTATTGATTTGATCTTAGAATTTTTTTTTTTTTTAAATTGCAACCAGCTGTCACTGGTTAGGCTTAAGTCTATTAAAACTATAGCTAGCATAGTCCTGCTCGACATTGGTGACAAGTTTTTTACACCGAGAGATGGGACCAACCCTGCTAGGAAAGCCTCCAAATTAAATGTAACATGAAAAATAATACTATTAGGCTGCTGAGATAGTCAACAAAAATGATGTTACAATAGGGTTTTCGAATCAAAAATCAAAATCCAAACCTAACTTTCGTCCGGCGGATCATTCTGAAGTGCCCTTTCTGTCGTCTGGTCAAACAAAAACTCATAAAGGGGAAAAACCCTCATCTTTGTCTGAATCTTTGAGACATTTACATCTATTATAATTTAATTCACGAGCTGTTTTAATTCAAACTTTTGTCAGTTTCCCATCTATTGCAAGACTTACGTGTTTTTTTTTTTTTTTTCCTTTTTACTAATAAAAATGCAAAGGACAAACTCAAATCCACTATAACATAATGATCCTAATAGGAACACCAACTAAATCATTTTATGGTCTCTCCAGCATTGTAGTTCGAACAAAAGAAAAAAAAAAGACTGAAACAGGCAAAAAATTGCAAATTTATTTATTTTTAGTGTCATAGTATATATCAATATACTTTAATTCGACATGTACCCAACGTTTGGACTTTGTTTTCCGAATTCTCAACATTTTTTAATAGAATGTTAAATTTAACATGCAAATTCTTCTTTTCCCTCTTAACGTTGATGCAGATCAATCAAGCCCTACATACCAAAATAGAGAAATGAGTTAATAAATTAAAACAAACACTAAATCCTTTGTTTTATATATATATATATATATGTATATGTATATATGTATGGTTTGCTTTTTATATATTGAGGATGATGATTTTAATTTTAAAAGCGATATTAATGATTTGTCATATATTTTATTTTTTAACTTGATTGTAAAATTAAAACTTTATTATAGATAGATAATTTCTTTATATATATTTGTAGAGTTACTATAACATAAAATATTGTGATCAAGTTGTTGAGAAATGCGAGTCAAGCAACAAATAGAGTATATAACAAAACTTTTTTTTTAAATTTTTTAAGCAGTCACCTCCTCACAAAAATAAATAAATAATTTGCATACTAAAAAAAAAAAAATTGAGAAAGTGAAAAGGCAAAAAACAAGGGAAAGAAAAAGAGTTATGTATCAGCCCTAATTTTACTACCAAACTAGGGTTAATCAAGCAGCCGAAGTCACCATAATACAGATCAACGGCTGATGTTCCTCACCCTTATTATTATCACAATCATCAGGTAGCCTTGTATCTACACACGTCAGCATCTGGGCCCTCTTAGCTTGCAGGTCCCAGTCAGTGGATCCCACGACGTACAACATAAGGGCAGCGCAGCACACTTGGGCCGAAAATAGGCCCAACCAAAGCCCAGAAAACCCAACTCCGAGATAGAACCCGAGCCCAATCGCCATGGGCATGCCCACCAAGTAGAAAGCACCGAGGTTCACATTAGCTGCGGTGGTAGGACGTGCACTCCCTCGTAGGACCCCACATCCCACCGTCTGCGGGCAGTTTCCAAGCTCGCATAGCCCCAGGATGGGAAGGGCAATGGATGTCAGCCGTAGGATCTCGGAGTCGGACGTGAACATCCTGGCCCACTTATCTTTCATCCCTGATGCAAACGTCGAAGCTGATAGGCCCATCATGGCTGATAAGAGCACTGCCACCACAGCGGATAATCTCGCTTTATAAGGCCGGTTTGCACCTAGTTCGTTGCCAACGCGAGTCGAAACCGCGAATCCTAGCGAAGAAGGGAAAACGTATATCAACGACGTCGTTTGGATTAATATCCCCATGGAAGCTACCGGCGCCTTTGGGTTCCCCAACAGCCCACACAAAACGATCATGATCTCATACCACCACCACTCCAAGCAAACCGAAACGCAGCTCGGCGCCGCTAGCTTGAGCAGCGGCTTCCAGCCTGTTAAACACTCAAAACTCGGATTTTCCCACGTGGGTACGTGGAGGCCTGAGCCCCAAATGTAAGCAACCAAGGAGATGAGGACGAAGAAGTTAGAGATGGAAGCGGAAGCGGCAACACCGCAGACGCCGAAGTTGAAATGGGAGACGAGTAAGAAGCTGATGGGTAAATGGAGAACTGTGGCGATGAGAGTTGCTATAGTAAGCGGGAGGGTGATGCCTTGAGCGCGAAGGTAAATGCGGATTGGGTGAATGAAAGAGTTGGTGAAGAGGTCAGGTAGGGAAAATAGTAAGTACATCTGGCCGATGTGGGTGATATTAGGATCTTGATGAAAATAAACCAAAATGTTGAACATGTTTATCCAAAGAAAAGATATTAATACGGAAGTGAAAAAGAGGAAAATAACGTAGCGGTGAAGCATTAAAGATAAAAGTTTAGGTTTTTGGGAGCCAAAGGATTGTGAACAGAGTGGTTCCATACCTAAAGCAAGGCCAGAGAGAACTGAGTAGCCCGTGATGTTCGCAAAGGCTATAGCTAAAGAGCCAGCAGCCAGTTGGATATCGCCGAGATGGCCAAGGAAGAACATGGAAATGATGGAACGAGAATAGAGAATGAGACCGGTTAGGGCTATGGGGAAGGCTAGATTGAAGAGTAATCTAACTTCTGTTATGATCTCTAAGATTGAAGGGTATTGGTATCCATTTCCTTGGTGCTGCTGCTGATGCTTTTCGGGGTCTTTTACGCAGTTGGAAAATGGTAAAAGATCGAAATAAGGGTGGGTTTGAGATGATTTCTCAGTTGAAGTAGATACGCTTGGGAGGGTATCGACGGTGCTTTGGTTGCACATGTCGACGACGACGATGAGATAAGAAAGAAGAAGAATCAATGATCGATGAAGCAAATCTGGTTTGTTGTTTTTCGCCTCAACTCTCTACAGACACTCTCATAAAAGCACTCTTTTCTTTTCCTCTCACTTCCTCTAACTTTGTATGGATGTTAAGTTTCTCTTCAAACATAGAATGCTTTGATTTTCAGCTGAGATAGGTATATATTAATAGAGAAGTTGAGGTCGTGTTTTCTATTTCGAATTTATTTTTTATTTCTTTTATTTTTATATAAAAAATATCGTAATTGAAAATTAAAATTAAAAAAAAAAAACAAACAAAAAGTTCCATTTACAGCCTTCATTTAAGCAAGCAGCATGTTTTACCCTTGGTCCATAAAGTATAATATAAATAATTTTTTAAATTGATTTTTAAGGGTTAAACTTATTTTTTTCAATTTTAACTTTATTTTAGGTTTAAAGAAAGAGACGTCAGGCGTTGTCAGTTTGGTCCAATTTCCGAGAAGTAAAATGGCGATTTTACGAGAGATTGTTGTGGGCGAGATTTTTTTATTACCAGTGTCCTCCTCCGCCGGCTGCTAATCTCATCCCTGCTCTGTTTCTCTCCGCTCTTCTCTCGATCTCTTCCCCCTTAATTCTCCGTTAACATAGTAAGATTAATTATACCACGTAAAATTATTACTACAGCTTAGCTTTTAACTCCTCTTATTATTACCCATTTTCATGGTAATTCTAATTTGTAGGCAGTAACTGAACCCTTCTTGCAGTGAAAAACACTAATGTGTTTTTCTGGCTTCTCATAGTAAATTTATTAGATGTCTATTCTTTCTTTATTTTGCACATCCCAGTTTTATTTCTAAGGTGTTAGTCTCAATAATTAAATTTTAATTTAAGGAAATTATTTTTTTCTTGAATACTAAATAATAGTACACTTATTATCTAGATGAACAAGAAAAAAATAAGTAAAAAATTATATTAAGAGCGCTGATTAATCAGTAGTTTGTATATATTGTGAATAGTTTTTAGCAAAAGGTGCTAAAACATCAATACCATTGCTATATTATTTGATATAATAATTTTTTTTTTATATATATTTCCTTGAGAGTAACTTAATTAACCACATTATATAATCTATAAAATAAATTTAAAGACAGTAATTAAGGATTAATTAAAGATTATTTAATTAATATTTTAAAATTTGTTTACGTTTAGTAAATTAATAAATGTATTTTATTGATTTCAAATAAATAAATAAATAAATAAAATAAAGACCATTATTTATTGGTTATAGGCATTTTCTTTTCAACATGGAAAATTAGGCCAGTGGAAGAAAAAGGGAGGAAATAGAAAGTGAGTAAAATATTGAGGAAGAAAAGGAAAGTACAAACGAAACTAGGGAGATAGTAATTACACGTGACAGGTCACACGTGCAGTTAGGAACATGGTTTTTGGCCTTTTTGGCAGTCCTGGAAGGGCCGTGGAGCAGAGACAGAGTGAGCAGGCTAGGCAACGATCAGAGGACGAAGAAAAAGGGCAAGACGAAGACGAAAGCTGAAACAGAGGGGGGGGGGGAGGGAGCTGAGAACCTGAGCCTGAGGCTGAGACTGAGAAGACACTGGCATTAAAGTTGGCAGAGTTTCATTAATTTATCTGATTGGACGACTGAAATCTGTCTGCCAAAATTTTGGACCCCGCATTCATGCTATTGCACGCATCAAAAGCCGGTGAAGGACCCCTTTCCCACCGCGTCAGCTAAAGCATCCCTAAACTAATCTGGGATTTTACTGCCAAAAATGCTGTTGCTGGCCTTCCCCTCCTCCACGTCATTTCCTGTCACCCACAAAAGGAAAATGACACCCAGAAATTTAGGCGAAGAGAGGAACAATATTATGATTTCAAATCTTAACGAAAATTTACGTTAAATCTGCATGCAATACATCGGAAAGATTGTTGGTACTGAAAATTAAATATATATATATATATATATTTGACAAATAAAATATTCGATTTTTTTTTCAACTTAAACAATTAATCTTCGACACTATAAAAATATGTACTCGTAAAAATAAATCAAGTGATGGTAATAAAACAAGATACTCGCTTGCAAGGGGAAGGTAAAAAAAGCTGCTGGATGAGCAAAGTACGTCATGAACGGAGGACAAGAGGCAGGCAACAGTCAAGATCGCTGGGTTTTTACAAAAACAGTTGGTTGAAGGGAGTTTTTTTTTTTTTACAAATTTTACTCCGCCTCCGAATTCTCTCTCTCTCTCTCTGTCTCTCTCTGTTGCATTGGGTGTAATTGACTGTTGTTGTCGTTTTGTCTTAGGGCAGCCAAGCTTTGTAGTGAATAACATGACCCACATAATTTGGCAGCCACCCACGTCTGACACTGGCCGTCCCTGCCCTTCCTGCACCACTTCTCGTGTTTCCATTACGGGAGCTTAGCTTTGTGTGTGTGTGTGTGTGCGCTGTGCCGTTTCTGTGGGCTCCCTTCCCCTGTTAACATTTTTAGCCTTTTTCTCCAAAATCCTGATAACTTTTCTTTTGAGCCATTTCAATTCCCACTTGGACTTGGAGAAAGAAAACGCCCTCCGTTCCCATCCCTTTCGTCATCTGTATCTTCCCTAACTTACAACGTCCTCCTTCTACCACCAATTAACAATTTGTGAGGATGGCTCTTCTTCAAATTTTTTTTTTATATTTTTTTTATCAAGTTTGAATTGGATTTAATCTAACTTACAAAACTCAAAAGATTATTTATAAATTAATAAAATATTAAAATATTATTTTATATTAATATTTATATATTTTTATAATTAAATTTAAATAAAAATTTTTTATTTTTAAAAATTAATTCGAGCCAACAAATCTAAATAAATAAAAATTACTTTTAAAATTCAAACCTAAACAAAACAAACATGTCAAACTAAACAAATAACACGATCTCGGAATGGATGCACCTTCAACTAGACCTGCTAGTGGGCCGGGCCGGGCCGGATTCGGGCTGGGCTTGTGCATGGTATTAACATTAAATATGCAAGCTCAAGCCCGGCCGGGCCTGAAATATGGACCTTAAATTTTGTCCAAGCCCGCCCATATTTGTAAATAGATAGTCCAAGCCCGTTTAGGCCCGCCCATATTATATTTTTTTATAATTTAT
>JBBYHK010000018.1:2668170-2680694 GCA_038382065.1 Adansonia grandidieri | reverse complement strand
AATAATAATAATAATAATAATAATAATAATAATAAAATTTTCTGTGCGTGTTTTTTAAACGCTGAGAAAGCCGCTTAATTGGAGAAGCGGAGCTGCCCAAGAAAGCAAAAACCAAAAACAAAAATATAGAATTTTGAATTCGGGGATAAAAGAGAAGTAATTATTGTCGTCCGAGGAAACTGGCTGAGAGAGAAGTCATCGATCTAAGGCTTCCCTCCTCCTGTTTTTTTGTCGAAACTTGCAACTGTTTTCTTTTTTTTTTATTTAATTAAAAGTCTACTCTTTTCCTTTTTTTTTTTGGAGTTTCCATGCAACTCTAAAGGAATTTTTTTCCTATTTGATTGGTATTGCGGGTTTTTAGTTGTGGTGGTCATGGGGAAGGTGGCGGTGGGGGCGGCGGTGGTGTGCGCGGCGGCTGTTTGTGCTGCGGCGGCGCTGGTGGTGCGTCACAGGATGAAGAGTTCCTCGAAGTGGGCCCGGGCGCTGGCTATACTGAAAGAGTTTGAGGACAAGTGTGGGACCCCAAGTTGGAAGCTGAAACAGGTGGCTGACGCTATGACCGTCGAGATGCACGCCGGGCTCGCATCAGAAGGTGGCAGCAAGCTCAAGATGATCATCAGCTATGTAGATAACCTCCCCACTGGGTAACTTAACAAATCAACTTAAATAAGCAACTTTTTTCTTCCTTATTAATTTAGGTTCCAATACTTTTGAGTGCTTTGTTCCCTTTATACAATGTCATCATGGAACGTTGATTGGATAAAGACGCTCTTTTGATTGATTAACTCTGATTATGAGCACTATTTTAAAAAATTGTGGAAAATTTTAATTCATCATTGAAATTAAACTAATTTATGTGATGACGAAGCTTTTAGAGGTTAGTGGTTTTTAATTTTACTCACGCTGTGGTCCATTCAAAAATGCTGTTAACGAGATTGATATGGCTTGAATTGAACGTTCTATACCCAAAATATAAAATTTTTGGCCATTCACGATGCCCTTTTTTTTTTTTGTGTGTGATCTTAACTTTATCTACTCTTCATTCTTATGAACTTTACGCTGTTTTTAGTCTTGCATTAAAGTTCATTTAGGGTTGGTTTAGTCTAGAAAATACTTGTTTATTTATTCTTATTTACATTTCTGATCCCCATCAATATCCACCTTTTGCCTTCAATTCATGTGATAAATAACTTATCTTTTGATACATAGCTTACCTTCTAAAGCTTTTCTACTTTTGGCTTTTGAAGTGTATTATTTCTGTTTCTTGTTTAGAGGTGCTTTCTTTACTGTTTTGTTAAAGCTTTTATGATGAAAAGTCTCTTGCCCATGATTCCTGACTTCCTTTTCTATGTTTGTACTTTGTGCTTTGATGATTTGCTATTGTTAAAGTTTAATCGTTTTCTGAGAGATATTAAAGTGGAGTGGGTCCTTACATTTTGACAGATAAGCAACCCAAAATTCTCTTGTTTATTCATTGACTAGCGTTTATAGCATTTTTACTATCTAGGTGGGATGTTTCTCTGATGTAATATTGCCATTTTCTGTTCGGTGGGAGGCAGTTGTTTGTTTTAGATCTTAAGCACTAATTTTGTTTGCTATGGACAATGTCTCGATTTCCTATTTCTTTTAGTTTGAGGAATATTTTGTTCATTACTGTTTTAACTTTTAATTTGGTATAAACTTATTTCTCATAAGACATACTCATACCAGTTTCCTTAAGTAAGGTTTTTTTTTTTTTCCCCCCCCTTAAATTTTCTTTCACATTCTGCTGAACTTTGTATAGCTAGTGGGTAATAATTGGGAAAGTATTTGCTTTTTGTATTGCTGGGAAAAGAAGGGGGGGGAGGGGAAGGCTTGTACATGCGAAGACCTGTTTACAAATAAACCTTTGGTTTTCGTTGGATCACGTCGTAAACTATCTTATAAAATATTCAAGAGAAAAGAAGTGTTAATTCTTATATATGGATTCCTTAGAACATAATTCCCAACAAGAGAAAAAAAAAAAGTTGCTCAGCCGTCATAAATTTTGCATGGTGTGAAATATTGTAGTTTTCTAGGATTTTTATATTGGTTGAAAGCTCAGCGAAGCATTTGTCATGTTCTCATGTTTATCTTTGCAGTGATGAGAAAGGGCTTTTTTATGCCCTCGACCTGGGTGGCACAAATTTCCGTGTCCTACGTGTACTCTTGGGTGGTAAAGAGAGCCGTGTTGTTAAGCAGGAATTTGAGGAAGTTTCTATTCCTCCACATTTGATGACGGGATCTTCAGATGTGAGACCCTTCTCCATCCAACCTTGCAATATATAATCCTGCCTATACTTGTTCTTTTTCTGAAATTTTTTATATGATGCAATTGCAGGAATTATTTGATTTTATTGCCTCAGCACTCGCGAAATTTGTTGCTACAGAAAGTGACAATTTACAAATTTCACCTGGTAGACAAAGGGAGCTGGGGTTCACTTTCTCATTTCCTGTTAGGCAAACATCGATAGCATCAGGGACTCTTATTAAATGGACGAAGGGCTTCTCGATAGATGATGCAGTTAAATTCTAATAAGCTTGACTCCAATTTAGCAGTTTTTTATGATTTTTTGTTAAATTTTCTTTCTTTCTGTTATCCACTTTGTCCCTGCCATTGTTATTCTTTTTTTTTTCTTTCCAAAGTCTAGGGTATGCTGACCTTGGTTTTCCCCCTTCTTGAGAATCTTAAAATTTTGCGCATATGGGCTACGTTTATACCCTGGAACTAAGATGTTGTTGAAGTGACACATTCAGTTAAGTCCTTTAGAATCTGGCCTGGCATGTATTTCTCTGATTAATTCCTTAATGCTGTGCAACAGTTTGATTTGACATTTAACCTTTTTATGAACAACCTGAGAGGACGAGCTCTTCCTAGAGATGGTCCAGAAAGCATGCATATGATGTTTGGAATTTTATCTTGCATAGACTTTTTCTTTTCAATATTTATTATGTCTATAATTCCTGGAGCGTGTATTCTGTGATCCTTAATGTTTATTTTGGCTGGTACAAGTAGGTTGGACAAGATGTTGTTGGAGAATTGACCAAAGCCATGGAAAGGGTTGGCCTTGACATGCGTGTGGCAGCTTTGGTAAGTCTAATTTTTTCTGCTGTTGGGCGGGGTGCATTGCTTTTCTTGTTTCTCATAGATGGATGAGATCTGCTGCTTCTATTTGGATACATTGTTGAGTTAATATTCCAAATTCTCTTATGGATTATGCAGGTCAATGATACGATTGGCACATTGGCTGGTGGTAGATACAACAATCCGGATGTTGTTGCCGCTGTGATATTGGGTACAGGCACAAATGCAGCTTATGTAGAGCGTGCCCATGCAATTCCCAAATGGCACGGTCTTCTACCTAAATCAGGAGAGATGGTAAGTAGTGGTAGTATATGTGTTCTCTTATTTGATTAATGTCTGATTGAATAGACATAGCTGTGATTTTTGAATAGACTTACAAGCGACCTTGTTATGCTAAAATTATTCTGTGTTATTTGACTGATGTACTTATGATTCTTATTACTATTTCTGTCAAGAGTTCTAAAACTTTTTCTTTGTTTCTGCAGGTTATCAACATGGAGTGGGGTAATTTTCGATCGTCACACCTTCCATTAACAGAGTATGATCAAGCACTGGATGCTGGGAGCCTAAACCCTGGGGAACAGGTTACTTGCTTCTGTCCAATTTGCGGGTGCCAACTGATTAATTTCTGTATAAGTTAGATGTAACATTATCAAATACTTTTTGCAGATTTTTGAGAAAATGATATCTGGTATGTATTTGGGGGAGATTGTGCGTAGAGTTTTGTGCAAGATGGCTGAAGAAGCTGCAATTTTTGGTGATACTGTCCCACCCAAATTGACAATTCCTTTCATACTAAGGTATGCCATAACATTATGTTCCCCAGTTAAAATTAACTCATTATATAGGGTAGAATAAATTTTCCATGTTTCATATATTGCAATGGGACTTAGATGTGCAGTCTTTGGTTGCAAACTCATCATTTGCTGACCCTTAGGCCCTATCACCTGATACTAACACTTCACATTGCCTACATTGAAAGTATCTCATCATGTGGATCCTTAACCCGATCATTATCTGTTGTCCAGTTTGGTTTATTGGTTTGTTTAGTTAAAGAATTTAGGTAGTTCTGTATTGGATTATAGTACTTGTTTTGTGGTATGTTAAATATAGCCGGCTTTTGATTTTGGCCTGATGAGAACTTGGAGAGCTGTTAATAATTCTGTTAAATCTGCAGAACTCCTCACATGTCTGCAATGCATCATGACACATCTCCAGATCTGAAAGTGGTCGGGACCAAACTAAAGGATATATTAGAGGTAGAATATGTTAGTAGTTTGTTATATGAATGTATAATTTTCTGTAAATCCTTTTGGTTGTTTTCCCTTTCTTTTTGAATGTTCTGTTTAATATCTTAGAATAAAACACAAGGAACAGAAAGTAAGAGTGGAAAGGAATTTAACTTCAAATGGTATCGAGTTTGGAAACAATTCTCATCCTGAAGGAGATAAGTTTTAGATGAGATTAAATGAGATTTTATCTTGTGAATTCACTGCTTTTATAGGTTTTCTTATGTTTATGTGTCTATTCTTTGTTTATCTCAGATATCAAATACCTCTTTGAAAGTGAGAAAAGTTATCGTTGAGCTGTGCGACATTGTTGCCACTCGTGGTGCCCGCCTATCTTCTGCTGGAATCGTAGGTATCCTTAAGAAATTAGGAAGAGAAACAGTGAAAGACGGTGAAAATCAGAAGACGGTGGTCGCTTTAGATGGTGGATTGTACGAGCACTACACTAAATTCAGGACCTGCATGGAGAACACCCTCGTGGAATTGCTGGGAGAAGAAGTCTCCAAGAACTTTTTCGTTGAGCACTCCAGTGATGGCTCTGGTATTGGGGCAGCCCTCCTGGCAGCCTCTTACTCCCAATACAGTGAGGTTGAGGAATCCTGAAGATGGTTAAAGTATAGGTAGGTTAAAGAATCACAACTATTTGGATTTTTGTATATTTTCAGCTTTTGCATTCTTATTCCAACTCATCCAGAATTATGAGCTCTTTGCATCTGCTGATCCAAGAGTTCATGCCGGAAAAAGTTTTAAGTTACGGTAATCTGGAGTGCATAATTGAGTAATGGATCAAATGTATTGAGTGCCTGATGGTAGCCAGAATCTTCTATGCTGCAACTCGTCACTCACCTCCATTCGTGGTGTTGGAGGAGTATACAGATGCACCTCTGTATAAGTCCTCATCTCTTGAATTATAAGGTAATAAGATTCGCGTATGTAAGACTCCTGTTTTGAGTTTTTTTTATTTCTGCTCTTTGAGAATAAAAAAGTAATCTTACAGGTCATATGCCTATTCTTTTGTTTGTGTTTACCGAATCTAGTTATTGAGTGATAAAATAGTTAACTAGACATTTAGAATTGGCAAACCATAGCTTCCATTTCCCTCCTTACACTCCCTGAACAATCAAGTTTAACAAATCTGCAAACTGGTTAGACTAGATTTAAAAAAATGGTGGTGTTTCATAACAATGGATGGGTAGCTGATGCACTATTAGCCACAAGCATCTAAGAACTCTTGGTATGGGAGGAAAGTAAAAGGGTATCCTCCCACTTTATGAAAACTATAAATAATGTCAGGTAAGTTATACCTAGAATAGGTATTTTCATTAGGACAATAAAAGGAAAAGGTTGAAATATAAAATTACATGCTAGTCGATAGCCCTTTGTTTTTTTTTTTTTTTTTTTTTTTGAGGTAGGCAGGAGGATAAACGTCGAAAGAATCCTCAAATTTCATCTTTCATTATCTACGATGCGAAAAAGAATCTCAAATTTCATCTGTCATTGTCTAGGATTCTTTTGACAGGGTTATAAATCAGTAAAATAGTGAAAATTATGGTGATTAAGATGATTAGGGAAAAAAATTGCAAAAAAGAACAAAAAAGAAAAGGATTTTTGAGAATCTAAGTTTGTCAATTTATCAAAACATATGAAATGAAATTTGTGGACTTACTGATTTTACCCCCACCAAAGGAAATTATTACAAAAGAGGTAGTGGGAAGTTATCTTGCATGAAATTTGCATTAATAAAGGTAGTGAGAAAGTTAATAAACTAGTGACTGAAGTTGAAGTTATGTGATGTTACAGTTTAAGGAGTGCTGCTTCGATGACAATCAATGTTAAAAGGTTTACGCTTAGGAGTGCATTACTTGTTTAATAGAAAAGGGAAATATTTTAATAATTTTCTTGTCCGAGTCTCTGAGCATCTCAAGAGTATAGCAAACTCAAGGATCTTGCCATCTTTGTTAGGTTAGTTTCACGCTTCCAAGAGTGCTATATCATCGTCAAAAGAGCAATTTGGTCCAAACGAACCTGCAAAATATCGTTGCATCAATGCATCAGGATTTATAATTTTGTCCGCGAATGTTGTCGACGTTGCTGAAAATGATGTGAAAATTTACATACCCAATTGAACTTTATTGCATAGTCGATGTGGGATTCATAGCTCTCAGGACCACGACATCTTCTCCATTCCAATGATGGCCCATTATCTTTAGTGACACGCAACTAGTACCTTGGAATTTATTCTGATATTAAATTTCACGGTCCTTACCAACGTGAAAGATATTGTCTATTTCAATCAATTAGATCTCACAATTTTATTCACAAAAGATTTATCATAGATTAAAGACAATGTAAACACTTACCATAAAATTTTAGTACAATCGACGTGAGAGTCATTCTACTTTACAAGATGATGACACTGTGCCTGCAAATACGTAAATAGCAAAAGAAAAAAAAAAGCTACAGTCATTAATCATAAGAACTTAAAATTTATTGGTCAAATTGATATTGTCTTGGGGAGAAATTTAGCTGTTCGCCCTTGGTTGAAGTCAGACCAAAGTAGCCCATTCTTCTTTTGAAAATAGGTTCCAGCGTGATGTTCAAATGTTCTTTCTATAAATACCTAGGAAGATGACCACTTTGGTATAAGAATTGTAGAACCTGCATCATTTACCCTGACAAAGGGGAAAAAAAAAAAAAAAAAAAAAGAAAAAACCCAATGCGCTAAGATATATCCTCATTTAGTGGCCACCTTTGACATAAACACTTAATTAACAATAGAAAGTGCATCTAATCTGAATGTAACTTCTCAAATAAGCAGAAAGTATCGCTGCAACTTACTGACTATCATGATTTTTTTTTCCCTGTCGAGATGAATTTCATAAATGTGCTCCCTCCTATTGTCACAGTACTAGAGTTGGTACCTTAGACAGCTTGGGTCTTGGCCCTCTAAGCTATCCTGACAATGACAGCATTTAGAGATTTGCCTTTCAGATTCTGTAATGCCCAGCATAATTCATCAGATCATTCCCCTACCCTGCCAATGGAGTTGTGGACAATTTAGCAATGTTTATAAACTTGGTTAGTTCAACGCAAGCCACAAAAGAAAAATGATCTCTGGTTTCCATGGATACATTATAGAGCAGACGGCCGCTCCTAGCAAGAGAGATACCGTCTTCTTCTGGAACATGATGCCGATTGCCACCCCTATTCTGCAAGTGATGTGTTCTCATCTTCATTGCTTGCTTTCATTTCCTGTCATTAGCTCCAAAAGGACGATTCCAACGGCTATAGATACCGTCAATCTTCTGATTTCATCTGTGGCTTGTGCCGATAAAACTCTTGACGATTCCAACAACTTATAAATTAGCAAGGACCTCGTAAGTGGTTTCAAAATCCATCTCAAATTTGAAGAGAAAAAAAATTGCAGTTTACCTTGGATTCATGCGATACCAAATCAACATCATTCTCAGATTCTCGAATCCCAGACTCCTTTTCAGCATTCTTGTCCTCACATTTAGGAGAATGGCTGCTTTGGCGTAGCCTTTGAAGAACTCTCCTCATGCAAGGTCTGCTTGAAGGTGATGTTCTAGTACAATCGATTCCGATTTTAAACACATTGCACATTTGATCCAAGTAACGATCTTCCTTGACCTCCTCATCTAATGCATCCACTTTGAGTTGTTATCTTGAAAGTAAGATTGAGCCCACTGTGCGAGGGATCTGTTCTCATCGCCATAGTTAGCTTCTCTTCCCGTTGTTAGCTCCAAAAGAACGACTCCAAAGCTATAAACATCAATCTTCTCATTTATTCTTCTCGTTTCAGCATATTCTACAGTTCAGTTTGGATACATAATTGTTAAATTCAAAAGAAATCACAGTTGTTGCAAAAAAGAACTCAGACACCTCTAGACCTTAAAAAATCCAAAAACCTTATACACCAAACGATACTTTTGAAATGGGTTCTTTTAAATAGAGGATAAAACGTTGCAAATCAATAAAAAGGAAGTCGTGTGAGATGCTGGTGAGAAAAATTGGGGTTAAGTCCTGAAGAATAAGTGAGTGACAAGTGATGATGATGAGGAGGAAGAAAGAAGGTGGTTGAAGATGTTGAAAAAAAGATGATGGTTGAAATAGTTTGACAGAAAAAACTTGTAGAGAGTCTTAAAAGCCAAAATATGTCAAATTGTCAAAATATCTCAAAATAAAGCTCTTGGACGCCTATTTATAGCGCCACTAAAAGAAGTTAAAATTGGCAGTGGAAAATTATCAACTGTAAATTACGGGAAATTGCCACAAAATCTGGATAACGGGAAAAGTGAAAGTCACGTAGAAATTACATCTTGAGCAATCTTTTGGTTACAAGTGATAATCATTTTATGACAAAAACAAATTGTATAAATAAAACATGTGTCATACAGATTGATGTCTATGAATTTTGTACCATTACTCACCAGGAGCTATGTAGCCACAGGAACCAGCAACAGCGGAAACTGTTATATGTTCTTCTCCTTGCTTGACTGACAGCTTAGCAAGACCAAAATCAGCAACTTTAGCATTGAACTCAGAATCTAATAGAATGTTGCTGGACTTCACATCTCGATGAATAATGGGTGGTGAGCAGTCATGATGCATGTAGCAGAGTCCTTGGGCAGCCCCAATTGCAATATGCAACCTCTTGGGCCAATCCAAAACAAATTTCTGATTTGTTGAACTAGAAACAATTGGTGCTTGATGCTTGTGGAGCCAAAGGTCTAGGCTACGTTTTTCCAAGTACTCATAAACCACAACTTTTGAAGTCTCACTTGAAATGCAACATATCAGCTTTACTATGTTCAAATGCCTAATGCTACCCAATATCCCAACTTCTGCATGAAATTGTCCTTCAAGCATCTGCTCCCATTTTCTATCATGCCGAATGAATTTAGCAGCAACAACAACGTTGTGAGAACAAATTAAATCAACACGATAAACATCTCCTGACCCCCCACTTCCAATCTTGTTCTTTTCTTTCAATCTTGACAAAATTTCTGATTCTGTCAAATTCAAGTTTTGGAAAAAGGTGAGCTCCCATCTCGGAATTGGATCTGATGCTTGCTTTCTCTCTGGAAAAACCTTAATCATGATGAATAAA
Organism: Adansonia grandidieri; assembly: GCA_038382065.1. Taxonomy (NCBI): domain Eukaryota; kingdom Viridiplantae; phylum Streptophyta; class Magnoliopsida; order Malvales; family Malvaceae; genus Adansonia; species Adansonia grandidieri. Next base: position 2,671,171 of record JBBYHK010000018.1, on the reverse strand, counting down.
ACTGCCACAAACACTACAAATACTCCTATCACAGTGCCTAAAATCAAGGCAGTAATTTGCGGAGTACTTACGCTAGATTTTTTAGGTGAATGACAGTTTTCAAGATTTATGCTCGGAGAACTAGCACAGAGACCAGGATTGTTAAGGAAGCTGTTGGAATATGCAGCATTTTCAAACTGCTCTGGGATATTGCCAATGAGAAGATTGGAAGAAAGGTTGAGCGAAGTGAGCCTCAAATGGCCAAGGTTAAGAGGTATTGGGCCAGAAAATTGGTTTTGCGACAAATCTAATTCCAGAAGGTTAGGTAGGGAACCAATCTCCATTGGGATTTGTCCAGAAATTTGGTTTTGACTAAGGTTTAGAGCATTGAGCGACCTCCATGAGATTATATCTGATGGAAGCGGGCCATAGAGCTGGTTTCGATCAAGCAAAAGGGTCGTAAGAGAGGGAAGAGCTGTCAAAGCTTTTGGAATTGTACCGTTAAAAAGGTTATTACTAGCATTAAATACAACTAGCTTCCTCCATGAATTCACCTCAGCAGGAATTTGTCCAAAAAACTTGTTATTACTAATCTCAAGTCGAGATAGATTTTGTGACACTATTTTGGGAAGCTCATCTGTAAAATAGTTATCACTTATCATCAACATCGACAAGTTCAAAGATCTCCATAGGCCACTAGGAATGCTCCCACTTAAACTATTCCTGCGGACGTCCACCATTATTAAGCTATCACAATTACCTAGTGACTTTGGCAATTCTCCAATAAAATTGTTATCAAAAGCTACAATTCCTCGAAACTTACCTCCGTAGCATAAGTGCTCAGGTAATCTCCCTGTAAGCTTGTTAGAAGCAACGTCCAATTGATCGAGCATTGAGTATCGACCAAAATCAGGAGGCAGAGTTCCTGACAAGTTGTTACTGAACAATCTAACATCTGTTAGTGTTGATAACCGTCCTATGCTTTCTGGAATTTCACCTGACAGCTGATTGAAAAACAGAACTAAACCTGATAATTTTTCCAGTTTCCCAATATCACTTGGGATTCTTCCAGTCAGTTTGTTTTGAGAAAGATCGATCAACGTCATGTTGGAAGCTTTAATTACTCGAGGAATCTCTCCAGATAAGCTGTTGTTGAAAAGATATATCACCTTCAAATTCCTTAGCAAGAACAAAGCATTTGGGATTTTTCCCTTTAGTTTATTGCTAGATAAATCTAATACCTCGAGAGCTGTCATATCACCAATCAAATCGGGAATTTCACCTATTAAATTTGCTTCAGACATCCGTAATGTTTTTAGCTTCTTCAATTGCTTGAAACTGGAAGGCAACTGGGATGGCAGGAGTTTCGTATTATATGCCAATCCCAAAAATTCAAGTTTAGACAAGTTGCCAATTTCGGGCGGGAAAGAACCATTGAAGTGGTTTACAGTAAGCTGAAGACTCCTCAGCTCCTGTAACCGTCCAACGGCTACTGGAATCAGACCAGAAAAACTATTAGCCAGAAGGTTCAAGTACCGGAGCTGACTAAGGCTGTCGATGCCATCAGGGATTGTGCCAACAAAAAAGTTTTGAGAGAGGTCCAGGTATTCAAGTCTGGAACAGTTAAAAATACTTCTTGGAAACTGACCCTGGAGATAGTTGTAATTCAGATCAACGACTTTAAGGTTGTTGAGGTCGCAAAGGAATGGTGGGATTGTTTTGCTGATGTTCTTGTTTCTGAGGGATAAGCTGGTGACAGAGTTGTTGAGGCAGGTGATTTCGGGCCAGCTACAATGGTAGGAAGAGTTTAACGATGGTTCCCAATGGTCGATCGACGCCGGGTTCTGCCAGTATGTCTTTAGTCTAAGCAAGATGGCTTGTTCCAGGTTAGCCTGTAATTGACGAGGGCTTACACGGCTAAGAGTTAGACCAAGAATGAGGAGCTTAAACGGAATATAGAGGAATATGGGCGACATTTTTTTTGTGCTATGGGAAGGGCTAAAGGCTGTTCTCTAACTCTGCTTCAACCTCGAAGATCAATGAAAATTTTGCATGTTTCCTAGGCCGTGTCAAGTCTGGGTCAATGCTAATCACTCTCTTTTTTTTCCCCCTCAACAAAAGGAAAAAATATCGTCGAGTGTTAAGAGGGCTGGAATAATTTGGTGGACTTGAAATAATTAGTGAACATTTGAAAGATTATAAGATGAAGATTATATATAGTTATTAAAAAAAAATTTCCCTTGGTTCTTAGTTTTAAGTTGGGTTTATTTCAAGTTTATGTTCAATCTGTTCAGTTATATGATGGTTCATTGTGTTGTAAAGAATGTAATGATTGTATTTTTTCTCGTTTTGACTTACAACTTCATAATTTTTTTTAATTGTCTGACATTTTATTTTACATAAATTTGTTTGCTTGATCACAATTCAGTATGATCAAATTTAATTTATTCAACATCAAAAGTTAGATAAAATCATAGGATCGATCAATTTAAAACATTTTATATTTTATTTTTTTTTCACTTTTTATAGAAAAAAATAAAATATATCAACCGAACAAAAATTTTAAATTTCCCTAGCAGATTAACTTTATTTCTTTAAGTTCAATGTATACGAAATTATCACATGCCGCAGCTAAACCTTTCCGTAGCCAAGCTATCCACTTAGTTTGATAGGTGCAGCTCAATGAGTTGGGTCTTAGATTTTTTTTTTTAATTTTAATTAATCCAATACAATTCAAATTATTATTTAATAATTAAAAATATTTTTTATTTATATTTAATTTTAAAAATATATAAATATTACATAAAAATATTTTTTTATTTTTATTAATTTATCATACTAAAAAAAATATAAATAAAATTAAACCATGCTTAATTCATAAACACCTTTCGCTTCACTTAAGCATTTAGTTCTGCTGGTTGAGGTATGTTTCGTTTGCTGAATGAGTAGAGTGCAAGCCCTTACAGCACGTCCTTGTACGATGCTCAGGGCTCTAAATTCGATAAATTCTTGTTAATAATCA
>JBBYHK010000018.1:2647817-2660807 GCA_038382065.1 Adansonia grandidieri | reverse complement strand
AGAATAAAGTTAGTATTAATTTTAGTGATATAAAATGTAAATTACCTATTAAAGTTAATTAAGTTAAGATTTATAATGATATTTTTATATTAAATATAATAATTAATATGATAAATTTTATATATTAAACAATAATAACTTACCTAATAGATAAACTTGTCTTTAGGCATTTGTCTGCAAAACTCCTATAATAATATTCTTATATTAAATTAATTAGTGATTCTCAAAATAGTAATTTACTTATTAAGATAACCTTAAAAAGTGTTTTAAGACACTCATTAGTAAAACTCCATATTTAACTACACAATATTAATATATATATATATTTTTTTTTTTCATTTCATAAAGTATATCCTTCAATATATTAGATTTTAACCATGAAATAAAGATACTTTTTTTTTCTTTCAAGAGTTTTTTTTATAAATTTTTGTTACATAGGATTTAAAATGAAAAAAAAATACATATATTAAGGTACTTGTGACTAAAAATAATTAAATAATATATAAAAATAATATCTTTATAATTTATTTTTATGTAAATAAGGACTAGACCTTGGCATGAGCCGAAAGCTCATCTTGCCGAGTAAGTTCGACCCGATTGGGCTTAAGCTTGAGTCTTAATGTTTTTGTTTTGGGCTGACCGACTTGACCTAGAACAATAATTTTAAATTAAAATAATATCTTTTTTATTTAAATTTAATTATAAAATATATAAATATTAATAAAAATATTTTCTTAATGTGATAAATAATAATTCAAGCTTAAATGAGCTAATATAAGCATGTGAAATACGGGTTTGAACTTGAAATTTTAAAAAATAAAGTCTTAATCTGGCCCAACCTATACTCTGATCTAATAAGGAGAAAGAGAGATGGAGAGAGAAATAAGAAGAGAAAATAGAAAGAAAACAAGGGGAAGAACATGAGCATTATTGTAAAGCAGACAAAGACCATTATTACATTGAAGAGGATGTTTAAAAATGAAAAATAAGCGTTGAGCTTGGGCAAAAAGTTGAGAAAATTGAGCATTGATTCAAATCGTAATATTCTGTTTGGTTTTGGTTTAATTTTTTTTAATCTAGTTAGGTTTTCGATTCAAACATTACTTGTGTATATATGGTTCAATACAATTTGGTTTACCAAATCAAATTGAATTTTTATTTAATTTTTAATTAATTTTTAATTATTTATAATAAAAAATAGATATTTTTATTTCTACATTGGTGTAAAAATTATAAAAATACTATATAAATATATTTTTAAATTTTAAAAAATTAATAAATCAAACCAATCTTAATTGATAAAATTCAATTCAGATCTTTTTAATTTTATACAAATTTTGATTAGAATATAATTCAAGTTTTAAAAATCCAAAAAAATGCGCATTAACTTTAAAAAAAATTTTAAAAACCGATTCAAACAGTTAGAGCACTAGAAAAAAAATGGGAAAGACCAAAACAAAGAGAAGGCAAAATAATAAAACTTATAAATGTGAATACTCTCTTAATCTAATGGCTAATACACGTCATATGAGATTCAAGGCATCTCAGATGGTAATTTTTTATTCTTAATTTATAAAATAATAATTTTGATTAAATTAAATATCATCATATATTAAATCTTTTAATTTTTTACAAAATTTATTTAAAAAATTAATTATATAACTAAAATACATAAAAATAATATAATAAACTTAAATTCAAACCTAAACATTATTTTTTTCTCTCTTATTTATCGTTAAAATGCTGCTTTCTTTGTAAAAAAAAAAAAATAAATAAAACTAATGTAACGACAGGGAAAGGCGAGGAAGATTCGGATCTTTAAATGCCGGTATCCTTTTCTTTCTTTTCTTCGTTTCTCTCCTTATCACCAAAAAAGAAAAGGGGCAAAGGGGGGCAAGCGCCAGCTCACGCGTGGGGTCCAAATAACTCTATCCCCAGTCAGGTAAATCTCTCTGACATTTTTCTTTGTATTTCTCTTTTTATTATTTTTCTGTAATAATTTTAATAGCCAACCCATCTAACGGTCTCTCCCTCTCCCTCTTCAGTGTTTTTTTTTTTTTTTTTGCTTTTAATTTTTATTTTTAATCTGTTTTGTAATTTTCGTTATTTTCCCCCAAAAAAGGAAAATTGCACAGAGCGGAAGTGTATGGTCAAATCCATATCGTGTTATAAAAATTACGCGCTCTCTTTCTCACTCACCGTCGTCTTTCTCTGTTTCTCTCTCTTGTTCCTTTCTCCTGGGTTCCCCCAACGCAGGACGGAGAGAAAGAGAGAGAGCGAGAGAGAGAATGAAAGAGACGAAAACTTCCAAAATCTAAAATTCTAGGGCTTTTTTTCTTTTTCTGTGGTTGATTTTCTGTTTGGTTAGTTAGAAAGAAGTTTCCGTCGACGAGGATTAAAGAGAGGGAAGAGGAAAAGAAAAGAAATACGATAGAAATGTCGGCATTGGACTCTGTCAATTGGCTTCTCTTCTCTCTCAGCAGAGCTTTCTGTAGTCCTGTCGCAGTTTTTATTCAGATCCAGGTTTGTTCTTTTTCTCTTTCACAACCATTTTCTTTGTCTGATTCCGCGTAAAAAACAGAGACTGAAATTCTTACATATTTTTCGCCTTTTCGGTTTTTGGATAGATTTAGCATGTTGAAAATTGAAATAAGCTGAATTTTTTTTTCTTCTCTCTCTCTCTCTCTCTCTCTCTTGAATCTGAGCTTCGAAAAATTTTAAACCTTATTTTACGTCTTTTCTTAAACATTAAATGGATTTTTGCTTAGTTTTCTTAGCTTAAGTTTCCTAATGTAACCTTTAAGATCTACATCGTAGGGAATTTATAATTTCCTTTTACCGCGAAGGTGCTGGTTTTTCATTACTTTTGCATTTCGATAGCTGTCTAGAACCAAAAAGGAAATATCTTTGTCTTTTTTTTTTATTTACCCAAAAAAAAAAAAACCCAATACTGTTTGTGACATAATTGAGATGAAATGTTTGAAATTTGGTCAGAGTTGTTATTAAGTTAGTTAGCAAAGTACCTTCAATTTCTTTGTTGTGAGCACAATGTTAGTAGATGTAAATTCCTTAATTGTGCTTTGATCATGTGATTGGTAGGTATTGAGGCGGTAAGGGTTTTTATTAAGCTCTAAGTTGAGCTTTGTTTGTTATAGGCTCATAGCATTGGAATCAAATGGAGCAGAAAACTCCTCATCCTAAATATGCTTTTTTCTTTTTTTTTTTTTTCATATATTACGAGAGCTTTGTTTTAGTTTACCGATTTGTTTATGTTGTTTGAGGGAAGGCTGGCATGTCCGTTAATGAAACAAGGGTCATCTCATTGGAATTTGGATGTCGGATGAAGTGAGCTTCTAACAAATAGTTTATCCTAAACAAAAGCTATTGAAACATCCTTACTTTTATTTATTACGAATTACAATTTTTGGAGGAGCTAAAATGTTTTGACTAATTTGTGTTATCCGTTCTGCTAGCTGATATTCTTCTGCTTTTGACTAATGCCTTCTTTTATCACTTTACAATCACTTCGATTATCCACTTTACGAATGCTGTATTTTAACTTTGATTAACTTAAATCAGTTACCTCTTTCTGTCTGTCTGCCTATACCTGTTTAAACTTCAAATAGGTTACCAATCTCAATATTTTTGTGAATGATGTAGGGATGTATGATATGCTTGACTCTTGCTCTTGGGTGGGCTTTTGCTGCTTATGTCAGGTACATGGTTTTAATGAGAATTTAAACCGCAGGCTGCCTGTTGCGATGATTATTCTATGTTGTCCTATGACCTAGATCCTTGCCCATTTCATTTATATATACCTACATGTTTGCCCTTCACAGGAACAGAGAGATCAATAGAATGAAGGATGCCATGAAAGGTGGCAATCGCTTTGCTTTTCTGTGCCACGATATTAATGAACTTGAGCACTCTAATCAGATCAATCTACCAAGAGTTACAGTTGTGATGCCTTTGAAAGGTTTTGGAGAGCATAATCTACACAATTGGAAAAGTCAGGTGAGTACTTTATAGGCATTCTAGCTAGCACTCATCTTGAGGTGTCTTCTCAGTGCACGCTAAAGAATTGTGCACTTTACCTATTCCTTTTCTACATTTTATTCATCAGAAAATGGAAAATAGTACCCCCTTTTTTTTTTATATTGCTCTGCCAGAATTGATTATTTTAAAATTTTCATGTCTGCAATGATTAATTTTCTGGAATATTTGTTTAATGTCAATGGAGGCAGATCACATCTCTCTATGGTGGTGCTCTAGAGTTCCTTTTTGTGGTGGAAAGTACTGAAGATCCCGCTTACCATGCTGTGTCAAGGTTAATAAAAGATTTTAAGGTATACCGCAAATTTGCCTTCTCATGCATATTCCGACTATGTTAAGGAAAAATGAATTTGACAGAAAAGTCAAATAGGATTGTTATTTCTGCGTAATTCTTTAGTCCCCTTTGACCTAAACCCTCAAAACTCAATGCTTGCACTTTGTTTCATGTAAGTGTTTGAGGGGTTCATTTTAGTGTCTTCACTATGGCTTCACTTCTTGCCTTCCTGATTTGATTGCTTTTTTCTATTAATTGTTTTTTCTTTTCTGTGCAGGATGATATTGATGCTAAAGTCATTGTGGCTGGCTTATCAACAACCTGTAGTCAGAAAATACATAACCAGCTGGTATGTAACAACTTTACCAAATTGATAAACAGATTTTTCAAATGACCTCGCCTTGTATGTCTGTTACTTTTGCATTAATACCATCGGTTAAACTACATGCATTGTCACTCTCACTTCTGCTCAATGAAGAATTAATTTAAAGCCTGACATCCTCTTTTGCTAAGCCACATGTTTGAAGCTAGTCTCTTTGTGTTGTTAACATCTCTTCACTAGAGCCTAGAATTGTATTCAATATAGTGCTTAATCATATAATTTGGTATTTCTCGTGAAGGTTGGGGTGGAGAAAATGCATAAAGATACCAAGTATGTATTATTTTTGGATGATGATGTTAGGCTCCACCCAGGATCAATTGGAGCCCTCACCGCTGAGATGGAAAAGAATCCTGAGGTATGTTTGTACACATCGATATACATTCAATCAAAATAATTAGTCTTTTCTGTACCTTTACATGTGTGCTTGTTATCATGTTATGGTTATGTGCAGAGTATGAACTGTTGATTTTTTTTTTTTCTTTTTTTGAGGTACTCATGTTATTGGCAATGATGTGCAGATATTTATTCAAACGGGGTACCCTCTTGATTTACCATCTGGAAGTTTAGGGAGTTACTGCATCTATGAATACCATATGGTATGATGCCATCTATGAATTATTTTTTCTTTCCAAAATATTGCTTATACCTGACCATATATATATATATGACTTGCGTTGTATTTATCCAAGAGATCAGTGAAAAACCTGCTATCAGAACAACAGTCAGCCAGAAACAAAGCAATTAGTGACTATGTCAATGGTCCAATTATTACTTAAGATATGAATTTAATGGGAACCAGGCACTCTATTAACTTATTTGTATATGGCTTACTGTTTTGCTCATGTCCTACTGTCCAACCTACCAGCATGAGCCTGTAGATAAGTTGCACCTTTGATTACTACACAAGCATCCCTCCCTAAAGATTAAACACACATCAACAGGCAAGTACTTCTTATTGAAATAAAGCAGCAACAGGGTGGGAAATATCATCTCTCATGTGTTAACTTATTCCATGGCCCAAAGTTCAAACAAGAATAGAGCTCTACAGATGGTCAGTTTGGTGCATAAGGGGGATTGCCTCATTTTTCCTATTATTTTGGCCCAGAGGTGAAGCCAAATGGTTAGAATGAAGGATCCCCCATCCCATAATTTAGTTCGTAAGCCGAAAATCATTTGGTTAGATGTGTAACTATGCTCAAGCGGTTAATATTGTATCTTTTATTTTAATCTTTCTCCAATAACTTGATTGTTGTATCCTTTAAATCATGGACTCTTACTCATCAAAAATTTCTTTTCCACAGCCTTGCTCAATGGGATTTGCTACTGGTGGGAAAACATTTTTTCTTTGGGGAGGGTGTATGATGGCAAGTGGCTTCTCCTACCCTTCTCAGTGCATCCTGTGCAAAATTGAAGGATTATTTCTGATTCTTCTACATTGTTTTTCAGATGCATGCTGATGATTTTAGATATGATCATTATGGTGTTGTCTCAGGACTTTGGGATGGTGGATACTCCGATGATATGACTCTAGCTGCTATAGCTGGTAATCTAGTTTCTATTAAATCTTTTAGTAGACTAATAAGAAATTCTGTACTTCTGTTGATGTTAGAATAACAGCTTTGTATACTCGTACACTTGCAGCCCTTTAACTGCTCATGTATTGTTTCCTCTCAGGAGCCCACAAGAGGCTCATTACATCTCCTCCTGTTGCTGTTTTTCCTCATCCTCTTGCAAGTGATCTTAGTTTTTCCAGGTTTGTGATTTTTACCCATTAAGCCTTTCTATATTTATATCCGTGTTGACTTTGACTTCTTGTCCAGGTACTGGAATTACTTGCAGAAGCAAACATTTGTTTTGGAATCGTACATAAGCAACGTTAATTGGCTAATGAATAAAGCACTGTTTTCAACCCATTGCTATCTGTCATGGGGATTTGTAGCACCATACTTGATGGCTACGGTTCATGTTGCAGCAGCATTACAAATCTATCTCAATGGTTATTCTTACGAGGAAACAACCTGCACTACTAGTGGTGAGCACACTATTTTTCCTTTTTAGGTAGGCTAGGTCCTAGCATTAATTAGTTCAGATGAAGCCAATGTGTAGGATCCTATTCTGGATATTTTACCAGTCTATTTGGTACATACTGAGTAACAAGAATATGTTTTTTTTTTTTTTTTTTTGGTCTTTGGCTAAGACAGTACTAAGTTATACAGATAATTTACAAGTTCCTCTTGGCCCACAATTTAGACCTGTATATCTGGGTTGCATAACTTTTTGCCCTTCCGCAACTAGAAATGCTGGCAGTAGCCCTTGTCATATAATAAAAACTTCTTTTTCAGTTGTATTTTTAGGTTGCAGTTCTTCTGTTAAAGTATTGAATCTGATAAATGGAAGCCAGAGAAGTATCCTATTATATTAAAGTTGGAAATAGTTCCTGCAACTAATCAAACTGGGTTTGCACAGGATTGTTACTAGCAAGTTGCCTAGCTATATGTACCTTTACGGAGCTACTTTCTATGTGGAACTTAACAAGGATTGAAGTTCAACTATGCAACATGTTGTCTCCTGAAGCACCTAAGCTCTCACTTGATTATTACAACTGGAGCATGGTAAGCACCTCTACTTTCTTAATATGGTGGATGGCAATGATCATTATCAAATTTGTACCATTCTGTTGCTCCCATGAAACTTAAGTGATGATCTTGAGTATGTAGACTTTTTTTTCTTCCATAAATGTGCATTGCTTGTAAATTATAACGGTATTTTTAGAGTGATGAAGAAAAATTCTGGCCTTTTTATCGGTTTCGATGCCTAATCTAAAATCCTGTAATAATCTCCTTCAAACTAAATTAGTGTAATCAAGTTTTCAGTTAAAAGAAAAGTAAAAGTTTTATAGTTAAATCAACTGCAGGTTTTTGGTTTGATTTAGAAGGCCCGATAATTATTTGGGTTGGAGTTTGAATATAACAGATACTTTTTGAGTATGTATTGATGTAAATGAAGTTGTTTTGTGATTGAGCAGATCTTTGTTGCAATGCTGGTTGATAACTTTTTATACCCTATCTCTGCATTCCGATCTCATTTCTCTCAATCTATCAATTGGTCGGGTATTCGATATCACTTGAAGAATGGGAAGATAAGCAAGGTAAGTCAGTCGAGCATAGCACTTAAGCCATTCATAATGAGCTTGAATTCATTTGTTCAAAGCTTAGCAGTATTTGCCTAATGGTGCAGATTGAAAGGAACAAGGGTACGGGTCCAAAGTTCACAGACTTGGGAGGGAAGCATTTATATGGGAAGAAAGGAGCTCCTCCCAAAGCCTCATTCCTGAGCTCATTGGCGAGAAGTTTGGGTCATTGGCATCAACCCAAGAAATACGAGGTCTAGACTCCTATAGATAAGGTTTGGCAGAGAGAGAATGAATGTTGTGAGTTTTGACCATTTTGAGATCCGATAGGCTGCAGCAGCAGCGGCGGCGGCGGCGGCGGCAGCAAGGATTCAGAAGCACAGACCCCGTCCTTGATTGTTGGTGGGATTATTTGGTGATTCCTTATTTGATTTATTTTAGTGGGTTTAGGAAATTTTGCCCTCATTTTTTAGTCGCCATGCAATCGAGTTTATTCTTAATTTTATCAAACCTTCTTCATTGGGGGAGCTGGTTTTGTAGTTTGTATTGATTTAATCTTGTAATTTTATTAAATTCTTGTTATATATACAGTTAATGTTCAAATGTGAGACGGCAGTTTAGTGTTTGTGATTCACAATTCTTCCAATTCTCTCTGCATCGATTGCCCATTTGTGCTATATATATATATATATATGTGTGTGTGTGCGCGCGCGCGCGCGTGCAATTTTCATTTCTCTTCTTGTTTTATCAAATTTCAAGCAAATTAAAACTCTCTCTGCCATGTCATCTGCCAAATTGGGGCAGCATTCATAGCATAATTAAATTATTAATAATCGTTTCAAAAAATTAGTTTTTAATAAACTTGAATAATACATGAAGCCGAAAACAACACTAAATATTTTTACATTGCAACTTATTTCTGGGTGGCTGATGTTTTTGTTTTTCGGGGTTTTTTTTTCTTGATTTAATATTTAACTCTAGATTGAGATAATTGCAAAAAAAAAAAAAAACACTCTTAAGGGTCTATTTGAACGGGCAGTGCGATTGATTTCTATGAGATTAAAAACAACGGTGATAGTAAGATTAATTATTATGAGAATAGATACAATAACGGTAAGATTAAGATCAATAGTACGATATACGTTTGGATTCAAATGCAACGATAATGGTGAGATGAATTATAATGAAGAAAAAAAAGATTGTTAAAGACATTAAATTAAAATATAAATATATAATAAATAATTAAGAAATATTAAAATCATATTTATATTGAATAAAATATATATTAAATATATTTATGTTGAATAATAATAATTAAAATTATTGAAATTATATTATGTTTAAAAATAATTTAATAAAATAAAAGAATTAAAGAATAAAAAATGAAGATTGTTTTTTTTAATTAATCATATTAATTATATATTAATAAAATATATAACTATCAAAAATATATTTATTAATTATATTATCTTAAATTTTATTTTTAAATAAAAAAAATGATAGGGACAAACCTGTCCCTGTACAATAGATGCCTTCCAACTAGAAGGCATCTTAGCCCACTGGAGCTCAAAGCTTTAGTGGGGAAACTGACACTAGTACTGTGAAACACTGAGCTTAGTGCTGGTGCCATGCCTACCAAATGGCAAGCTCGACACTATTTGGACAAAAAAGTGCCCCAATTGTGTTGAACAGTAGCCCCGTTTGCTTCCAAACGGGCCTAAGTTGATATTTAGTTGATTTACAAAAAATTTCAAGAGGGGCCATAGCTCCATGTTCAATGATTATTGCAGTTGACAAGGATGAAGAGACAAAATGAACTAGATAAATGCCCACGGAAAATGGATTTAAAGTTTTCAACATAATATTTATATTAATGTATAAAGTTAAAAATTAAATAATTATGATAAATTATATAAAATATGAGACAAAATAAGATGTGAGATAAAAATAAATTAAAAAATAATTAAAAAAAGATATGAAAAATAACATGAAACGAACATGTCAACGTCTATATAAAATAAATTATTAGTATGTAAAAATTCATATAAATTTATAATACTTTAAACACATGAAAAATAATAAAAACAGATAATTTTTTCTCTAACTTGAATTATTATAATAAATTATGCAAAATACAAGATAAATTAAAATACATAACAAACACTACTTTTTGATTATTCGAACTCGAGCCCTAATTGAAAGAGTTCAAACCCAAAATATTTTAAAACCAAAAATATCTAAACCCAAAAAGGATAACTTGAACTCGAGATCGAAAGTTTGAACTTGAAATGACTCGAAATTGAAAATGTCCGAATCTAAAAAGGTACAACCCAAAAAGATTAAGGTACTAACCCAAAAAGATGCAAACTCATGCAAACTCGATATGGTCCGAGCTCGAAATAACATAAGGTTCAAAATATCTCATTAGTGTTAAATAAAAATAAAATAAAGCTAAAAATAATCTGAAATTACCCAATTAACCCCAAAATTGTATGCAAAAATCCAAATCAACTTTACTTTTTGATTGGATATTAAATTGACAATTCATATATTCGTGTTATGTTTGTATATTTTATCGTGTTGTAATCGTGTTTAAAATATTTAATATTTATATAAGTTATGATATGTTAATAATTTATATTATATATATTGAGACATCTATTCATGTTGTGTCTTTAATCATGTTTTAATTACTTTATTCATATCATATTTGTATAATCATATTTAATATTGCAAGATTTATTGAATCCACAATTAACCTCCAAACAATAATTCCTGACGTGTCTTAAGTGACAAAAAGAATGGATTTCCAAATCTTAAATTGAATTTTCTCATACATTTGGTGTAACTATTAAGATAGGTATAGATAGACGCATGGAAATGAAGCAAATACATAATAATAGACTAATAGTGGTAGTAATTGTGTTCCTGTTTGGTTCCAAAATGCAAGGTATAAATTGCCTTTTAAGCATTAGCAAGGAATAGTTTAATTGGTAAAAAGCATTAGCAAACGAGTCTCAATCTATAAGGAATTAGAATAAAGTTACAAACAAAGAATCAATCACAGCAAAACTTGCTCTGTTACCCAATTCCTCCCTTTTTCATCTTTCTTTGTTCCCTGTCCCTTTTATATCCGAACCTTGTTCCCTTCAAGAAAAAGATAGCTAACTTAGCCACAAGAAATAACAGCAAAAAAAATGGGCTGTTTCAGGCCTAGGAGTTCCAAAACCTCCCATCGCATTCCCATGCAGCCATCCTCGACCTTAACTGAACCTGTTCTTGCATACCCGGAAAACAGGAATCTCAAACTACAGCATCTTTTGCAGATTCCAGGATGCTCGGTTCATCTGATGGATGAAGGAGAAGCCTTGGAACTAGCCAAGGGTGAGTTCACACTTTTCCGGGTTTTGGACGAGGATGTTCCTCTTGCTACCATCGTTAAGGTCGGTGAGGATCTTCAATGGCCTTTGACAAAAGATGAGCCGGTGGTCAAGCTTGATTCGTTTCACTACCTGTTTTCCTTGCCGATGAAAGATGGGAATCCACTGAGTTATGGAGTGACCTTTTCGGGGCAATATGGTAGCAGCGGCTTGGGCTCGTTGGACTCATTCTTGAAGGAGCACTCATGCTTTTCTGGTGCAGCTTCAACTGGGGATAAACATATTGATTGGAAGGAGTATGCTCCCAGGATTGAAAATTATAACAATGTTTTGGCAAAGGCCATTGCTGGAGGGACCGGCCAGATTGTCAAGGGAATCTTCAAATGCAGCAATGCTTACACTAGCCAGGTTTGCTTTGAAACAAGTACTATTAACCTGCCCAAGCATATAAGTAATATCATCCTCGATTTAGATAAACTGAGTGTGCATTAAATCATCTCAATTAATTTATCAGTCAGCTTGCAATTTTACACCAAAATAATCCTAAGGAAAGATTCGTTGCAAAAGCTTAAAAACCTTGATTAATAGTTTCTATATATGCTCAAAAAAGGCAAAAAGACTTGCCATTCTTTGAACATGCTAATGCTAGTCAATCTCTAAAGAAAAGTAGCGAAAAAGCAGGTTCAGAAAGGAGGGGAAATCATTTTAATGCAAGCTCCTACGGAGAATAAGGGGGCCACAAGGAAGAGTAGTGGAGCCAACAAAAGCTTAAAACGGTATCCTATGCCAATAAAATTTTCTTTTCGGTTATTGTGTGAAACTTTGACATAAAATTTTCATTAAAGTCAAAAGTTGTTGCATCCGAAGTGAGGCACTGTCTGTCTTATTGTGTAGTGTGAGAAAGCTGTCCAAAATGACTGAAAAGATGAGCAAAGCAATGCTCGACATGGTTGGTGTGGCTAGCGGAACAGTGATGGCACCCTTGGTTAACTCCAGACCTGGGAAAGCTTTCTTATCCATGGTTCCAGGAGAAGTTCTTGTAGCTTCCCTTGATGCTGTTAGTGAGTATTAGCAAAGCTAAATATTTATTCTAGTGGCTGATTTCACCAAAATTATAACAAATCTGATACATTCACTAATTGGGAAAGTGTCTATATGGTTGATTGCATTTTCTATTTTCGTGTATGGCAGACAAGGTTCTAGATGCAGCTGAAGTTGCTGAAAAGCAAGCTTTTTCTGCAACATCGTCTGCAGCAACCAAAATGATGACTGATAGGTAATATGAACCAATTAGAAACCATTTTCTTTTCCCATTTTCTCGGATGATAGCTATAGTTTCAACTTTCAAGTAATAAATTTCTGTTAATATTGATACCTGTTTATGGGTTTTTGAGTACCAACAAACAGGTTCGGTGAAAGAGCAGGGGAGGCCACCGAAGATGTGCTAGCAACTGCAGGACATTGTGCTAGCGCTGCTTGGAATATCTTCAAGATAAGGAAGGCATTCACTCCTTCATCCACTGCCACTTCTGGATTATTGAACAATGCGGCCAAGTATAAAAGCAGGAAATGAAATCTTATCACACTCTTCTATTCAACTGCCCGCAACCCCCAAAAAAAAAAGTTTAAAAGGCTATATATATATATATATATATATGTCTGCAATTTTACCAACCCATGAATTTCATATGGAATGTGAACCACATATTTTAAGTATTCTAAAGCATGTCAACAAAAAAAAAAAACTCTGGCATGTAATTGTGCATATATA
>JBBYHK010000018.1:2624918-2647717 GCA_038382065.1 Adansonia grandidieri | reverse complement strand
GCATTTCAAAAATCAAAGCAGCACACACTGAACAGACAGAAACAGCATCGTTCTTTCTTTCTTAAAATTTCCAAAATACTTGCTTATCCATGGCATCTTTCTTTCTTGCAGGAATGGCCAAAATGTTGTTAAATGAATCCCTCTCCATCCAGGGTTAGCTTGGTGCATATGTTAGTTTTGAAGCCAACATTATCTATCTCGACCACAACAACATCTGAAATAAAATCTCGGAATTAGCCGACAATGTCTTAAAAACATATGGCTTTGTTAACTGGTGTTTTGGACCTTTTTATTTGTAATAATAACATTGCATTAAATATATAAGTTGATAATTTTATTTATTATTTTTAATTTATTTGATAAAAATATTATCATATATAATAATCTTAAAGTAAGTATTATAACACTCATTAACAAAATCTAAAATCATAAGATTATATTACTAACCATTGTTGACAATCCGCGGCGGGTTTCTTTAATATTACCGTTTATTTGCAAGGCTGACATTGAAACATTAATTTTCTTACATGAAATTAGTGTTTAATGCTTGAATCAAACCAAATTAACCTAATCTATCATGTGTGATTGTCTGTTATTTTATTTCCCCTTAAAAAAGATTATATATTTTATTTTATTTTGTTTTTAATATTTGTGTTGTGTCCAAATTTTCTTACAATATTCATATAAGCTGTCTTTAAAACGACAATGAAAGGAGAAATTCGGATTGTAGTGCAGCATCTTCTTTCTTTAACCAACCCATCTAACGGTCTCTCCCTCTTTAACTTTACTTTTTTCTCGTATATATTTTTTTCCCTAATCTTGGCTGTTGTCTAATTTGTATTTAGTTTTTCCCCCTAATTTTCCCCTGAAAAAATGAAGGGGAAGAGGGAAGAGGGAAGAGCGGAAGTGTGTGGTCAATCACCTTTCTTAGTTTCCGTCATTCTTTCTCAGCCCAAAATCCAAATATTATAAAAACTACGCGCTCTCGTACTCCTTGGCCTTCTTCTTTCTCCTTCCTTTCCCTCTTCTCTCTGAGGCAGCCAAGCCATTCCCTCAGAGCCCAAACGCACCCTCCCACGCACCAACTTCATTCAAAACACCAAGAGAGAAAGAGAAAGAGAGAGGGATTCACAAAGAAACTAGCGCTTCTTTTTATTTTTATATTTTTTTTCTTTTGTTTGGCGAGCTAGAAAGCCGTTTCCCTCGAAGAGGAGTCAGAGAGAGGGAAAAAGAAAATTAAAAAAAATAAAAACGATACAATGTCGGCAATGGACCCTGTTGATCGGATTCTCATCTCCCTCAGCACCGCTTTCTGTAGTCCCCTCGCCGTTTTCATCCAGATCCAGGTTTTTGTTATTTTCTCTTTCAGATCCATTTTTCTTTCTTTGCTTCCGCACATACTTCATAAGTAACCGTGAAACAGAACCTATTCTATTTTTTTTTGTCACCTTTTCGGTGTTTGTAAATAAGCTGAATTGTTTCGTTCTTCTTCTTGTTTATAATTTTGCCTTTTAACCGCAACTTGAAAAATTTTTAAACCTGATTTTTAGCTCAGTTGCTTTAATTCTCCATAATATGTAACCTTAAAGATCTGCTTTTTAAGGAATTTATAATTTCTTTATTACAGCAAAGCTGCATTTTTTTCATTACCATTGGATCTGGATATCCAAGTTTGGAATCCAAAAAAAAAAAGGTCTTTGTTTTTCTTTAGTTTACAAAAAGAAGGGAAGAATACTGCTTGTGTCATAATGGAGATGAAATATTTGAAATTTGACCAGAGAGAGTTAGCAATGTATCTTAAACTTCTTGTAATATTACGATGTTTTTAGTTGTAAATTCCTGAATTTTTCTTTGATCATGTTCTTGTTAGGTATCGAGGCGCTATGGGGTTTTGTTAAGCCCTGAGTTGAGCTTTGTTTCTTATGGCATTGAAATCAAATGGAGTAGAAATCTCCTTCGCCTAAATACCCTTTTTTAACATATAATGGGATATTTATTTTAGTTTAATGGTTAGTTTACGTTGTTGGAGTGAAGGCTGGCATGTTAGTTAAAAGGATTGTCTCATTGGATGGCAGACGAAGTCAGCTTCCAACCAATGGGTTATCCAAAAGAAAAGCTATTCAAATATCCATACTTTTATACATTAATTACCAATTACATTTTTTGGAGGAACTACAATGTTCGACTAATCTATGTTTGTACTTTCTGATAGCTGATATTCTTCTGCTTTTCACTAATAGCTTCGTTCACTTTGCTATCACTCCAATTATCTACTTTATGGAAGCAGTGTTGATTATCTTAAATTAGTTGCCTCTTCCTCACTTTCTCTATTTGTTTAAAGTTCAAAAATGTTACCAATCTGAGTGTTTTATATATGCAGGGATGTGTAATCTGTTTAACTCTTGCTATAGGGTGGGCTTTTGCTGCTTATGTCAGGTACGTGTTTCTGATTACGAGAATTTAAATGGCTGGCTGACATGACTATTCGCTGTTGTCAAATGACCCTGAAACTTGCCTATTTCGTTTATATATACCTACATATTTTTTGCCTTTCACAGGAACAGAGAGATCAATCGAATGAAGGACGTGATGAAAAGTGGCAATAGCTTTGCTTTTCTATGCAATGATATTAATGAACTTCAGCACTCTAATCAGGTCAATCTACCAAGAGTTACGGTTGTGATGCCTTTAAAAGGTTTTGGAGAACATAATTTACACAATTGGAAGAGTCAGGTGAGTACGTTTTATAATGGGCATCTGACTAGCACTTATCTTTAAGTGTCTTCTCAGTGCATGCCAAAGAAACGGGCATTTACCTTTTCCTAATCCACATTTTTTTTCATCAGAAAATGGAAAATTGAACTAAATTTCCTTTAACAAGTGCCTTTTTTTTCTCATATTGTTTTACCAGAATTGATTATTTTAAAATGTTTATGTTTGCAATAAGTAATTTCTGAAATATCAGATCACATCTCTCTATGGCGGTCCTCTAGAGTTCCTTTTTGTTGTGGAAAGTATTGACGACCCCGCTTACCATGCTGTATCTCGCTTAATAAATGATTTTAAGGTATGCCATATATTTTATTGATCATGCATTTTCTGATAATATTAACAAAAAATAATGAAAAAAAAAAAAAGGTCAAATAGAATTAGTATTACTGTGTAATCCCTCACCAAAATCCCCCCAAAGACTCAACGCGTGCCCTTTGTATGTTTTAAGTGTTTGAGGTCTTCATTTGAGCTTCTTCACTGTGGCCTCACTTCTTGCCTTCCTGATTTCATTGCATTTTTTTCTGTGCAGGATGAAGTTGATGCTAAAATCATTGTGGCTGGTTTATCAACAACCTGCAGTCAGAAAATACATAACCAGCTGGTATTTAATGACTTTACCAATTGTTAAATAGATTTTGCAAATGACTGGCCTTGTATATCAGTTAATTTTCAATTAATATTATTGTTTGGACTACATGCTTTGTCTTTCTCACTTGTACTTAGCAAAGAAGTAGTTTAATGCCTACGCCAAAGATGTTCTCTTTCGCAGATCCACAATTATTTGAAGTTAGTTCCTATAAGTTTTTAAAATCTCTCTGCTAGAAGTGTATTTGATATAATGCTTAATCATATATATTTTGGTGCTTTTTGTGAAGGTTGGGTTGGAGAAAATGCATAAAGATACCAAGTACGTATTATTTTTGGATGATGATGTTAGGCTTCACCCAGGATCAATTGGAGCCCTCACTGCTGAGATGGAAAAGAATCCCGAGGTATGTTTGTGCACATCCAGATGCCTCAAATTAAAATAATTAGATTTTTCTGAACCTCTACATGTGTGCCCATTATGGTTATAATGCAAAGAATATAAGTTATTGATTCTTTTTATAGTACTCATGTTATTGGAAACGATGTGCAGATATTTATTCAGACTGGATACCCTCTTGATCTACCATCGGGCAGTTTAGGGAGTTACTGCATCTATGAATACCATATGGTATGGTGCCATCTATGACTTATTCTTTCTTCCCAGATATTGCATATACCTTGCCATATCCTTTTTCTCTTGGATAACTAGCATTGTATTTATCCAATAGAGCAGGGAAAATCCGGTTAGCAAAACAACTGTACAACCAGAAACAAAGATTAAATTGTCCAAATGTTACATAAAATATGATTAGCGGGGGAGTCAGGCAGCTAATATCTCATTCGTATATGGCTTACTGTTTTTTGCATGCCCTACCGCCCAATTTGCCAGCATACACTTGTAGACAATTTGCAACCTTTGACTGCTACACTAGCATCATGCTAGCTGAACAGCCCTGCACCCCTTCTGAAAGATTAAATACATGAGAGCGCTTATTCAATGGCCCAAACTTTTCAAACAGGAATAGAACACTATAGATTGTCATTTTGGTGCATAGGGGTATTGGCCAAGAGGTGAAGCCAAATTGTTCGAATGAAGGATTCCCCCCCTCCTCCTTCCCCTAATGTAGTTCATGAGCAGAAAAACTTCTATTTTAATGTGTAACTGTGCTAGCAGTTGATATTCTCTAGTAAGTTGGGTATTGTATGCTTTAGTTTTCATGTACTCATTAAATACTTATTTTCTACAGCCTTGCTCAATGGGATTTGCTACTGGTGGGAAAACATTTTTTCTTTGGGGAGGGTGTATGATGGTAAGTAGTTCTTATCTTCTCAGCACTTCCTGTGCAAAATTGAAGGATTGTTTCTGATTCTTCTTGATTATTTTTCAGATGCATGCTGATGATTTCAGACTTGACCGTTATGGTGTGGTCTCGGGACTTCGAGATGGTGGATACTCTGATGATATGACTCTAGCTGCTATAGCTGGTAATCTAGTCTCTGTGAATCCTTGAGTTGACTGATAATAAATTCCATATTTCTGTTTATAGCTTTGTGCAATCATAAACCTGCAACCTTTTAACTGGTCATATTATTCTTCTCAGGAGCCCACAAGAGGCTTATAACATCTCCTCCGATTGCTGTTTTTCCTCATCCTCTTGCAAGTGATCTTAGTATATCAAGGTTTGTAATTTTTACCCATTAATCTTTTCTATTATATTTATATCCACGTTGACTTTGACTTCTTGTCCAGGTACTGGAATTACTTGAGGAAGCAAACATTTGTTCTAGAATCATACATAAACAAGGTCAACTGGATAATGAATAAAGCACTCTTTTGTACGCATTGTTATCTGTCATGGGGATTTGTTGCACCATACTTGATGGCTGCGGTTCATGTTGCAGCAGCACTACAAATCTATATCAACAGTTATTCATATGAGGAAACAAACTGTATTACTTTTGGTGAGCACACTATTGTTCCTTTTAGGTATAGGTCTTAGCATGAATTTATTCAGATTAAACCGATGGCTGCGGTCCTGATCTGGATAGAGATACCAGTCTATTTGGTAAATAGAATTTGTTTTTTGTCTTTGGCTGAGACAGTAATGAATTATAATGATAATTCACAAATTCCCCTTGACCCTCATAATATTGGATTTTTAGTAATTTCAAAGTACTTGTATATCAGAGTTCCATAACTGGTTGCCTTTCAGCAACTAGAAATGCTGGCAGTAGCCCTAGTCACATGATAGAAAATTCTTTTTCAGTTGTTTTTTAGGTTGCAGTTCATCTGGTAAAAGTTCAATCTATAAAACTGGAAGGTAGAGAAGTATAACATGATATTGAAGTGGGAATTAGCTACTGTAACTAAGCAAACTGCTTTTGCACAGGATTGTTACTAGCGAGTTGCCTAGCTATATGTACCTTTACGGAGCTACTTTCTATGTGGAACTTAACAAGGATTGAGGTTGAACTATGCAATATGTTATCTCCTGAGGCACCTAAACTCTCACTTGATTATTACAACTGGAGCATGGTAATTACCTTTATCTCTTTAATGAGGGATAGCAATGAGCTTTATTAAAGTTGTACCATTCTGCTGTTCCCATGAAACCTAAGTGCTTATCTTGAATATCTATACTTCCGTTTCTTTTGTTTCTAACTCTATATCACTCATAATTTATGTGTATATCTTTAGAGTGATGAAGAAAAATTCTGGCCTTTTTATCCGTTTCACTGCCTTATCTAGAATCCTGGAACAATCTCCTTTAGACTACGCTAAAGTAGTGTAACCCAATTTCAGTTAAGATTGCATGCTTTTGGTTGGATCCTCAAGTTTGACTTGAGTTAGAGCTTCGATATCACAAATACTTTTGTTTATGTACTGATGTAAATGAAATTGTTTTGTGCTTGAGCAGATCTTTGTTGCAATGCTGGTTGATAACTTTTTATACCCCATCTCTGCATTCCGTTCTCATTTCTCTCAAACTATAAATTGGTCGGGTATTCGATATCACTTAAAGAACGGAAAGATAAGCAAGGTATATCATCAGCTGAGCATGGCACTTAGCATTCATAATAAGCTTTTTGTTTATATGTTCAATGCTATTTGCATATTTTGCAGATTGAAAGGAACAAGGATATGGGTCCAAAATTCACAGACTTGGGAGGGAAGCATTTATATGGGAAGAAAGGAGCTCCACCTAAAGACTCATTCCTCATCTCTTTGGCTAGAAGTTTGGCGCAGTGGCATCAACCGAAGAAATACGATGTCTAGACTCTAGAGGTAAGGTTTGGCAGAGAGAAAAGTTGTGACCATTTTGCCTTTCCTCTTTGTGATCCGGTGGTCAGCAAGGAGATTGTTGGTAACGGTGGATGATTTGTTGGATTCCTTATTTGATTGATTTTAGTCGTTTAGGAATTTTTGCCTCATTTTTTTAGTCGCCATTTAATCAACATTTTATTCTTCACTTTATCAACCCTTGTCGGGGCTGGTTTTTGTAATTTGCATTGATTTCACCCCGTATTCTTATATATCCCCTATATATAGACGCACAGTTAATGTTCAAATGTCAGACAGTAGTCTTTGTGATTTACAGTTCCCTCCCCAATCAGACTCTGTTAAGTGCCCATTCTTTTTATTATTTTTTTTTCAATTTTTTTCTCTTTTTATTTAATTATTTATTTATTTTTGTATTTTTGTGTTGTCGAAACATCAGTATGGATACTTCACTTTAAAAATTTGATTTTTGGTCAAAGGTTCGAAGTAAGTTGGTTTTTAAATGCCCGTACAAATTTAGATGTTTAGATGTATATGAGATTTCAATGATGTCAATTGTGTTTCTACGTTAGTTTAGGTGCAAGGAGCTCTCATGGTATATTTTGGTATTGGAATCATCCGTAATTGCAAAAACAGTGTCACAACAACTAAACAAATAAAGAGTTTTATAGTTTCACTACTCGTACTTCTTCCACTACCAAGAAATAAATTGGATTCTTAGGGACGAAGGAAATGAGATAATGAAACAATGGCATCAAGATTGACTCAAAGTTTTAACCGCGTGTTTAATAAATATGAATATAATGTAATAAATGTAATATGATATATTTAAATATAATTAATGTAATATATTTTTAATATATATTTCATATTTTTATTTAAGATTTAAATATGTTTAACAAAAAATTATGAAACAAAATACACGCGCATATATATGAACAAGTCTAATTAAAATAATTGCTTTGAACCCAAGATTATAAACAATGCAGACAATCACTCTCATTAACGGTGCCCACAATGCAACAAAAGAAAGTATAGAACTTTAAATTTTTTTTTTTTTTTTAAAGTTAAAGACAAAGTAGTTAGTATTATATCAATGAGTGTATTATTTTTATTTTGGTAATGATGTATTTTAGTATCGTTTTGTTTTGGTGGATCGTTTCGGGTTTATTGGATTTTGAACATTTTTAGTTTATATATATGAAAAATATTTTTAAATATAAAATAAATAAAATTAAATAACTTTCATATATTAAATACTTATCAATTATATATAATGTTCTAAAAAAACTTCATCAATATAAAAAGATGAATACCAGTCCAAGTAGTATCGCTGAAATTATTTTAATAACTATCAAATTTACGAGTAATTAATTTAATTCATCAAATTTACTATCAATATTAATCTAATTTTTTTTTAGAAGCTTATGTAATGTATCGAGAGATACAACTATTTTCAATCGATACAATTAAAATAGACCGGTACTTACTAGAATAGGCGGATCTCAAAACTGGAACAATATAAAAAATTATTAGTATTAATTTCATTAAAAATTGATACATATTGATCTAACAATAGGTACCAATACAATACCTACAACGATGATTAAAGATAATAAAAACCAAGATCAAAAGGATGGGTAGCTGTTTAAATTTTTGTTGATGTAATGGAAATAAGCTTTTGAAATTTATTTATTTATTTATTTATTTATGTTTTCAGGGAATCGAAAAAAGATAAGAGATTAGAGCGAGTTTCTTTAAATCCCTGCTTATTTTCCAAAGTATAATAGTAGTGGATTAAACTTTTGTCACTGTCTAAAGGGGAAGGTCCCCAGTCCCCATCGTCCATTGAAACACGCTTAAGCCTAATCGCTTTGCCATCATTTTCAAGCTCCTTTCTTTCCATTTTTCTTTGGAGCAGTAATTAAAGAGCTTCAGCAATTAATTAGCAACAGTTGTGTGGATTAAAATTAAAATAGTGTCAAAATCAAACTTTAAATTTAATTTAATTTATTTATATAATTAATTTTAAGTTATAATATTTAATAAATTTAAAATTTTATTTATATATAATTTTTTATTTTATAACTTTTAAAATTAGTGGTTTGTAGGTCCCATTTTCCTAGTTTAATGTAACCTATACTCTGGCTTTAATACCAACATCTATATTAATCAAATTTATTTTTTTCCATTTTCATTAGTTTTTGTAATTTGGTGCAAAGCAGACTGTCAATTCGAGTGATATTTTTGCTGATGGAACATTTATTAGATATGTTTGGTACAATTATTGGAGCTACACAATTAATTATAACATTTTTGTCTCAACTTTGGGAAATTCATAAAATAAATTTTGGATGTGTCCAGGTGTTGTTTGTTCAAGAATAAATCCATGCTACAGTAATCATTGCACTGTTTTTTTTTTTTTTTCTCTTTTAAATTTAAAATGGATAAATAGGAAAATTAAATAAAGTATCCAACACTCCAGTTTGTTCTTCTTTCGACGTGACAATCCACTTTGTCCTCCATCGATTGATCCTTTTCTTTTTGTTTTGGAATTTTTATTGAAGAAAAAAAAAGGAAAATCAAAGTGGCGTTTCCTTACTTTTCTTTTTACTAAACTTTACATGTACACTTTTTCTTTTTACTAGATAAAGGAAAATTATGGGGGAAAAGACGGGAGAAAATGGAAAGAAATAAAAAGAGGAAAATGTTTGTTATTTTATATCTTTTTAATAACTCAAATTCAAAATTTTGTTGATTGTTTCATTCAATTTGCTTGATTTTTCTATATATATATATATATATATATTTAATTTATAAGATAGTCATTAATGGGTTTTTCTTTTTGTATTATACTTTGTTGTTAGCTCCTTATTTTGTTTATTAAATAAACAAGAAGATTTAAAAAAAAAAAGATTATGTGTATTAATTTTTTTATTTTACATTTTATTTTACCTTTTTTAATTTTTCATGGTTTATTTTTATAATATTGATCTTTTTTCACTTCCTTGTATTCATTTTTTTTATTTTTTTTAAATACCATTCAATCAAGCGAAATCTTCATTTCTTAAATAAAAATAAAAATAATTATATGTTTCCCGACAGCGTAGCGCTGGAATTACCTAGTTGTCTTAAAATTTTGGGATATGCAAATTAGCACATGGCTGTTGGTTAAATATGTTTTATCGGTCATTAGAATTAATTGTAATTATTATCTGCCTTAAAAATAAATATTATATTAAAAAAATAATCAAAAAAATAACTTTGCGGATTTTGACAGATTTAGATTTACATGAAGTGGGCCCCATGTTTTTAGCATGTAGCAGCATTTCGCTTTGTTAAAAGCAGGATTAGTTTCCACTATGTGTCAAAAATATAGTTATTTATTTAAGTCCACTAATTGAAATTAACACCACCCAATTACAATCCAGGTGTTGCTTAACCTAACATTAACATTTATAAATTATTAAAAAGCAGAGGGCAATCTTTACGAACCCTAGAGTTCACTACTTCATGGAAAATCATCACCAATCAATCATTTCTCTATTTATTATATAAGTATTGGAATGCCATTTGTTTGGTAGAGCAAATCAAAGTCTTTGATTAATTTGTTCAGCAAATCAAAATTAAAGCTTTTTTTTTTTTTTTATACATTTGATATTTTCTCATCAAAAAAGAAAAAAAAATGGGTTTCCTAGAGAGGAATATTGAGCTATTGAAAACTGGGTTTTACAGGAAGTATAATATATGCATAAGTTTCAGATATGCTGATTGGATTGATGTTCTACTAATGGCGTTGGGTACCATTGGAGCTATTGGAGATGGAATGTCAACAAGCTGGTTAATAGTCTTTCTGGGTCGCATTATGAACAGTATAGGTTACGGTAGTACCCAACAAAACAATAACAATTTCATGGAAGATGTCGAAAAGGTTAGCATTCGAACTGGTAGCTGTCAACAATCTCGTTCTTTTTTGCTGTTTCTTTGTTTCTCATATCTTCTGCTTCTTTTCTTTTTTTTTTTGACTTCGTTGACAGTGCAGCGTATACTTTACATTCTTGGGATTAGCGGTCTTGGTGGTGGCTTTCATGGGTAATTTCATGAAACATTTTTCAACATTTGTTTGGCTTTCTGGGGACAAGGCTAGTAATATAACAAGGAGACACTACTGACTTTGTAACCAAAAATGAAACAAGAAGATTTAGCTGGTTCTACGAAACACTACAGTACACAAATTTTTCAAAAGGCTAAATTGGCTACGTACAACATCAAACTAATCCCTTCATGGTAAAATATTCATATAAATTGGAGACGATGACTAAAATTGATCTCAATGCTTGCAGAAGGCTACTGTTGGAGCAAAACCGGTGAACGGCAAGTTCTGAAGATTCGTTACAAGTATTTGGAGGCTATCCTTAGACAAGAAGTTGGCTTTTTTGATTCTCAGGAAGCAACTAGTCCAGAAGTCATCGATAGCATATCTAAAGACACATCCCTCATACAAGAAGTTCTTAGTGAAAAGGTACTGATTTCATCATAAACAGTATATATATATATATATATATGTTCTTCAGCACCGATCAATCTCATGAATATCTATGCATCATATTATCAGTTCATCACTTGGTCTAAATTTTCAGGTGCCAATATTCGTGATGAATTTATCAGCCTTTGTCGCAGGACTTGCATTTTCGGCTTACCTTTCATGGAGGTTGGCTTTAGTCCTTTTTCCATCAATAGTTTTTCTCATCATACCAGGAATACTTTATGGGAAGTACCTTCTCTATCTATCCGAGAAAGCTTCCGATGAATATAGAAAAGCAAATACCATAGTGGAGCAGGCTTTAAGCTCCATCAAGACGGTGTATTCATTCACCGCAGAAAGGAGAATCGTGGAGAGATATTCAGCAATATTGGATAAGTCCATAAAGTTGGGATTGAAGCAAGGGTTGGCGAAAGGATTGGCAGTGGGGAGCATGGGGCTTTCGTTTGTGATATGGGCTTTCCTTGCTTGGTATGGCAGTCATTTGGTAATGAACAACGATGAAAGTGGAGGAAGAGTGTATGCAGCGGGCGTCTCCTTCATATCGGGCGGCCTGTAAGTGACCGGGCCTCATTGCTTACCTTGAAGCCATCTTATTTCTTATTAGTTTTAACTACATTCTTTCATTTCATCAGATTATCCATCTGTATGTAGCCCCTAAAGTGGAAATCACAGTTAACGAGAGTTTACGTGGTGAATTAAACGTAGGTCTCTTGGAGTTGCACTTGCTGACCTGAAGTATTTCGCAGAAGCTGCAGTTGCGGCTTCAAGAATATTAGCTAGGATTGACCGCACTCCGGAAATCGATAGTGAAGACACAAAAGGCATTGTACTAGACACAGTTCAAGGAGACATCGAATTTGAGCATGTCAAATTCATATATCCTTCTCGTCCTGATTCAGTTGTCCTCAAAGATTTCAACCTCAAAGTTGAAGCAGGCAAAACCGTCGCCCTTGTTGGTGCGAGCGGTAGCGGCAAATCCACCGCGATTGCCCTGGTGCAACGTTTTTATGATGCAAACGATGGAGTAGTGAAGATTGATGGTGTTGACATAAGGACATTGTCATTGAAATGGATAAGGGGGAAAATGGGGCTTGTTAGTCAAGAACATGCATTGTTTGGGACATCAATAAAGGAAAATATAATGTTTGGGAAGCTCGATGCTACAATGGATGAAGTCATGGCTGCTGCCATGGCTGCTAATGCCCATAACTTCATAAGACAACTTCCTGAAGGGTATGAAACAAAGGTGAGTGTTAACCGTAAAGACTTCTGCTTCCTTTGCTAGGAAAATTTGTTAAGTTTGTTCTTTCTTGATTCAAAATATCTTGAAGTATATATATTCAAGTCTAGCTTAACAAATTTTAACATCAAAAAAATTGTAACAGATTGGCGAACGCGGGGCACTCCTGTCAGGAGGACAAAAGCAGCGAATTGCGATTGCCAGAGCTGTTATCAAGAACCCTGTGATTCTTCTACTTGATGAGGCAACAAGTGCTCTTGACTCTGAATCAGAAACACTGGTACAAAATGCACTTGATCAGGCATCCATGGGAAGAACCACTATGGTAACTAGTTTGATTGCTCTAAGTGTTTAATGTTAATTAATTTTTTTTTTTTACAAATCATAAGATATGAAATTCAACTAATTATGGCTGACGAAAATTATATGTGCTTCTTTGGATTCTGTTTTGTGACAATTTGATCAGGTTGTTGCCCACAAGCTCTCTACCATTCGAAATGCAGACCTCATTGCAGTGGTCAACAATGGTTGTATAATTGAAATGGGGTCGCACAACGATCTGATAAACATGAAGAACAGCCACTATGCACAACTTGCAAAGCTACAAAGACAATTCGGCTGTAATGACCTTGAGCAAAATCCCGAAACAGGCCTTTCTTCTGCTGGAAGAATCAGTACAGGCAGGCTAAGCTGCACAGTCAAATCAAGCCCAGCTTTCTTTGATACACCTTTGCGTAATATTGAAAGTCCAAAACCGGCATCTCATCTCCCTCCTTCCTTCCTTAGGCTTCTCTCTTTAAATTCCCCAGAATGGAAGCATGGTTTTATTGGTAGCCTCTCAGCTATAGCTTTTGGCTCTGTTCAACCTGTCTATGGCTTAACCACTGGTGGCATGATTTCAGCCTTTTTTGCAAAAAGCCACCAAGAAATGAAGGCTCGAATACGTACTTATGCTCTGATATTTTCTTTACTTACCTTGTTATCCATCATTCTGAATCTTATTCAGCATTATAGTTTTGCTTACATGGGTGAGCGGCTAACCAGGAGAATTCGAAAGAGAATGCTAGAAAAAATTTTGTCCTTTGAAGCTGCTTGGTTTGATGAAGAGAAAAACTCTAGTGGGGCATTATGTTCTAGTTTGAGCAATCAAGCTTCAATGGTTAAGACTCTCGTTGCCGACAGAATATCACTGATAGTTCAAACTACATCTGCTGTTGCCATCGCGATGATTATAGCATTAATCATTACTTGGAAGTTAGCAGTAGTTATGATTGCAATCCAACCTCTCACAATTCTATGTTACTACACACGAAAAGTTTTGCTTTCTAGTATTTCAACTAATTTTGTCAAGGCACAAAATCAAAGTACTCAAATAGCAGTGGAAGCGGTCTACAATCATAAAATTATAACTTCATTTGGAAGCATAGGTAAGGTTCTTCAACTTTTCAATGAGGCTCAAGAGGAACCAAGGAAAGAGGCAAGGAAAAAATCATGGCTCGCGGGAATCGGTCTGGGGTCTGCCCAATGCTTAAAGTTTATGTCCTGGGCTCTGGATTTTTGGTATGGAGGTACCTTAGTTGGAAAGGGAGAGATATCGGCAGGGGATGTGTTTAAGACTTTCTTTATCTTGGTGACCACTGGAAAGGTTATAGCTGATGCTGGAAGCATGACCTTTGATCTAGCCAAGGGCTCAACGGCGGTGGCCTCTGTGTTTGATATCCTAGACCGGCAATCCTCAATTCCAGAGTCTCAAGTAACCAGACTAAATCCTTGCTGCTCAAATACGTGGTCAAATTTATTGATCTTTGTTTATATTACAGCATAAACTTTGCTTTAATGAATCTGTGCACTATTTTATTAGGGTGGAGATGGCACCAACGGAACTAAGTTAGAAATAATGACTGGAAAGATAGAGCTGAAGAAGGTTGACTTTGCTTATCCAAGTAGACCGGAGATGCTAGTGTTGCATCAATTTAGCTTGGAGGTGAGACCAGGCACAAGCGTTGGACTTGTAGGGAAAAGTGGATGTGGGAAATCAACTGTGATTGGATTAATCCAAAGGTTTTATGATGTTGAAATAGGGTCAGTGAAAGTAGATGGTGTTGACATACGAGAACTGGATGTTCAATGGTACAGGAAGCAAATGGCACTAGTCAGCCAAGAGCCGGTGTTATATTCAGGCAGCATCCGGGACAACATTTTGTTTGGAAAGTTTGATGCATCAGAGAATGAAGTTATGGAGGCAGCTAGAGCTGCAAATGCTCATGAATTTATCTCGTAGGTTGTTGTTATTTTCTAGCCATTGCATCAATGGCATTGCTACTCTTGAAGTGTGCTAATAATCCTGGTTTGTGTTGAACATTTGTTGTGTAGGGCACTGAAGGAAGGATTTGAAACACAATGTGGAGAAAGAGGAGTACAATTGTCAGGAGGCCAGAAACAAAGAATAGCCATTGCCAGAGCTATAATTCGGAACCCAAGAATCCTTTTGCTAGATGAAGCAACTAGCGCGCTTGATGTACAATCCGAACAAGTTGTTCAAGAAGCATTGGATCGAATCCTGGTTGGAAGGACCACAATTGTGATAGCTCATCGGCTAAGCACAATAAAAAAGGTTGATACAATTGCATTTGTTATTGACGGGAAGGTGGTTGAGCAAGGTAACTATGCTATGCTCATGAAACAGCAAGGATCATTCTCCAAACTTGCTAGCCTTCAAACTTGTTAACCCTTCGAGGCTGGAAATTAATGGCATTAGGTTCTATAGTGTCACCTAGAGCTAGCACTCAGTCTTGGATCAAAATGCAGAACATTGTACAAATGGAGCTGTGAATATATCAAACATGGAAAAACTGGTTACATATACTTGCTGAAATACATAGGATCAATTTTGGAACTGATTGCAAGATGACAGTTATACTTAAGAATTCATATAGAAACTGAAATCTACTTATAAATAATACATAGAAACTGTAGAAAGCTTTCCTTATATTATAAACAAGGACACCCTTCTTAAAAGATAGAAAGATGCTGAGAGATGAAAGACCCTAGCCTGGAACTAACTGTAGATTCGCTCAATAGTCAAAATCCAGAAACTAGAACTTCAAGTTCAAGATAAAGCTAAGCAAATTAAGGACACTAACGCACACAGAAAGTAAGAAGCATATCGATCCCCAGTTCTTTTTTTTTTTTTTTTTAATTTTATTCTACGAGGCAAAAGTCTCTAGCTGGGAGGCATTGCTGTCTCAACAGGGCCTGCTTGCCTCCGTTGCTGCCGTAGATATAAAACAATGTGAATTTGTGGCATAGGAGAAGTAAGAAAAAAAAAAAAAAAAGAAGGTGAATTATTTACTGTCTAATATGGCAAAGGGTCGAGCTGAGATAAACCTGAAAGTAGGGCTCGAGCTTGGCTTTGAGAGTGTCATGTTCCTTCCGCAGCTCCTGGAAGGCGGCTTTTGTCCTGCATGCATGCACGTCATCACATCCCTTTCCAATTTCAATATAGTATTGCATGTTTATATGCAAAAGCCTGGATAAACAATTACCCTTCCAGGTTCCCTTCCTCCCAAAGCTCCCTTGTTTTGGTGATCTCATTTCGAACTTTGTTAGCACCGATGCTGCAATTAAAAATGTCATTTTCCATTAGTGCTATATTGATTAAGCTTTAATTCCTGGAAATTCTTGGAATATACCTGGCACTGCTGCCCTTGAGCTGATGAAGGATCTTGTCTACCTTAGCGAAGTCAACAGGGTCAGTTTCCCTATTTAGGTTAAAAAGAAAAAATTCACTCTGATCAATTATTCATGTCATCATCATAATAAAAAAAAAATCAAAATAATTCCACTAACATTGCCTGCTCAACACTTGCTAGCAGTGTATCGGAGTCCCTGAAGTACAAGGTAAGCACCTCTTCAGCAAAGTTGGGGTTATCTCTATCCTCTAGATCCTCCAATTGAGTAAATTGTTTATCCAAAATCTCCTACATTTCATATCGGTGTATTCATATTTAAATTTTAACACATTTAATAATTTTTGTTATATTTACATTTTCACTTCAGGCAAGAAAAAAATGAAACACAACGTATATACTCGGATTGCCTGGTCTAATTTATATATAACTAGAAAGCCTTTCATTTTCTTTTTTCATATGTAGATGCACATTCTAGAATAACAAATAAAATAATTGATGAATTAAAACGGAAATTAAGGAAACAAATTAACCTTCGGTTTTCCCAAATAGCCAAAATGAGAAGTCTTTTTGCTATATAAATATAATTGAGCATTGGGAAGAAATAAAATGGCTGAGATAATTGCAAAGATGCATGCTCTAAAGTCCAAACCTGGAAAAAAAGGGGGGAGGGGGTGGGGACAACCAATATTATTTTGATGGAAAGAAAAAATAAAGAAAACCTCGTCAAAGAAGGATTGTCTCATTGCTGCAATTTGTTGACGCAAATGTCCGCTTTCCATTTTAGAAAAAATAAGAAAGACTTCAGACAAAGCTGCTTAATTGTATCCAACAATGGCTAGTTACTAAGAGCTAACAAATGTTAAAGCATGCAATATAACTTCTGAGAAAGTGAGAAGATCTGACATTTTTAGTAATGAATTGTTCAAGGAAATTTTGAAGAAATTATTTAAGATTTCCTGTATCTAATTTGTAGATTGTGAAATTAATGACATGGATTTGCAAATTTCATTTTTTTTTTTGGGCAAAAAAGTTAGATTACTATTTACATCATGAGCTACTTTCTCAAACAGGTCTTTATGTATATACAACTGAAACCAACCTTAGTTGATAATTTTAATTTTAGAAGTGATATTGGATCTATATCCATAAAATTAACTGTTAATTTCGATGTTGATTCAGCATCATTAATATATCTGAGTATCAACATATAGAGTTAACATTATTTTGGTATAAAACAAAAATAAATAACTATTTCCTGTTGTTTGTTATTTCTTGCTTTTCTGTGTCATAGAGTTTGATGAACTCTGATAAAAAAAAATTAGCAGTAAAAGAAAAAAAGAATTAATAACCAAATGCGCAGTATTTTAGACTCTAGCAGTGCTACTTTGCTTTTTACATTTTTACTTAGGAAAGAGGAGCCAGCTGAAATGAACCAATTTAAGGGCACTAGCTAGTTCATCAGTTTTTGTTTATGGAACCCTCAATTTGAAATCTTGAGTACTAGAGTAAAAATTAAAAAAATAACAAATATATATTTATAAATAAATATATCCATAAAACAAATTGAATTGAATCAAATCAAAATAATTTAAAAAAAATTTTATTCAACACTAAACTTAATATGACTCGTAAAAAAAATTCATCTATTTTAAAAATATTAAAAAAATCTTTTATGTCAAATATTTATATTTTTATAATATTTTTAATAAAAATTGGACATATCAACGTCAAATGCCCTCTATCTGACTAGGTACATGAAGATTCTCCGAATGTATTTGTAGTACACAGTAATTTCATCGGTCAGGGAACTAGTTTGAGAAATCAATGGAACCCACTGCCAACCTCCAAACTTACCATTAATGTAAATAGCCATCATTATCCATCCATCGAAGTCATTTCACATGTTGTGAACGCTTTACAAAGTGAAACAAAGAAAGAATAATATATAAGTTACAAATACCAATGCGTCACATCATGATTCAAAATAGGAATTAGAAAAGAACATAAACAGACAAATAGAATCCTTTCCTATCTTTTCTTACTTTATTCGTTTTCATCCCTAGCTGCTTCTCATTCTCCGACTAAGCCAGTTAAAAGTGAATATTTCATCTAACGATTAGCAGCATCCAGCCTGTTCATGTTATGGAGTAGACGTAATATTCCGGAGTCAGCTTTTTAAATGTCCCCGAGAGTAGCTATTGCTCTGTTCAGTCACATGGCGATTGCTCAGCCTTGCCAACCACATCCTTTAATAGGGAAGAAGAAAATAAATTGAATTTCGAGGAAATTGAAAAAAGAAGATGATTCTGTCTGTATGTTTCTTTTTCACTGCCTTTGTTGGCGTTTCCTCTTAGATTTTAAATCCACAACGATAATTGAAATGTTATCTGAACTGTTTCGTCCTATTGCTACTTCGGTGAGATCATCGGCAACTGCTTGAGCCGGAGAAATTCCATCACCCATCGAAGACCTTCGCCGCCGTCTTAGTACGCGCCGAGCCACCTCCCCAGCCTCTTCATTTGTCATCACATCCCACAACCCATCACTGGCCAGTAACAAACACTCATCCTCGTCGGTCCTGGTCGTGAAGGTAATCTCTGGCACTGGAATTATCCACGGCCTTAAATAGCGATCACCTGAAAGACATATCACAATCCATTAAGAACCATAAGGATCTCAGTACAGGAACTGAACTATCATTTTCATTTTTTTTTTTGGTTAATTACTCTCTTTCCAGCATTGATTCAGCCACAATGGTTTCTTCATAAAATCAGTACTCAGCAGCAAAATGATTTTAAGTCAAAGAAAATATAGAATAGGCTGGATAGCGATGTGCATGATGATGTTGATGAAAGCAACATATTACAAGATGCCTTTGAGCACATTTGATTGAAGAAGCTTTGATAAATACTAAACAGGAAATCCGAAATGAAATAGAGATGTAGAAATAAAGGAGAACCTATAGCTCTGGACATTGCAAGAACTCCAAACACCCTAGCACCATTCCAGTTTATGACTCTCCCTCCCTCTCTTTCAATTCTCACGAGCTCGTCCGGTCTATCAGGCTGTAGTAAGCGGCAACAAAAATGAAGCATAAATGTCTTAAACCAGGTTAATGAAACAAATCTTACATACACCGCTACAAAAGCTATGATATACACACACACTATGAATGCAGTTAATCAATCACTTGCCAAGTGATGTCTTTGAATCTTTTATGCTCCACAATGTGCTTCTCCAACGTTTTGAGTGCCGCAAATACCGTAAAAATACATAAAGATTTTAACAAAAAGAGGTGAAAGGAAGCAAAGCCTTAAAATATGCCGATTAGTGATACGATGTGTTATAGTTACTCTTGGCGGACTGTTGAAACAACTGGTTAGTTTTTGTAGTACACTAGATTAGAATGTGGCTACTACATTATTGGCTTCATCATTTCGTTCATTTTCCACATTTCTTTTGTATACTCTTTTTTAATTTCTCGAAAGAGTATGAATTTGTAAAGTATAACAGTTGTAAACAAAATTAAAAAAAATAGTGGATGGAGAATGACTTAAAAAGGCTAAAGGAATTTTCACTGCTACCTTCTGATCGGAAGTTAATGGAATAGTTTCAGTTCCCCGGCAAAGCACTGCCCTCGAATCACCGCAATTGGATGTAATAATCTGGCAACCAGATAAAACTACAACAACAGCAGTTGATCCCACCATGTCTGCTGCAACCGCTGCAGTCAGGACTTCATTGTCGGCCCTGCCAAAACTACTGGAAAATGCCACTTCCCATCTCCTTTGCCACCCACAGCTCTCAACCATTTCACGGTCCAATTCCTCTGCTATCAATCCATGCATTCTCTCAGCACAAAATTTAGCAACCTATCAATTATTAATGAAGTTAATGAGTGGCATCAGGGGCATCAAAATAAAGGATCGTCTATATCAAATGCAAATAGGCAAAGGTGATGTTTACCGTGCTTTTCGGTGAGGAAAGAAAGCATTATACAGGAAAAGTTTTATTAAAACTTCGTATTCATGCCGGTAAAGTGGAGCAGAGACTAATATATTACAGTGAAATAACTTTGAGTACATATCTTTCAGAGTTCAAGCATTAAGTATAATGAATTTGCTTTGACACAAGAGGAAAATACTCTATATTTTACCAACAAATTAATATTATGTTAAGTGACAGCAGTAATTAGCTGGAGAAAGGTGAGATCAATTTACTGCTTAAAGAGTAACTTCAAAACTAACAAAGACAGGCAACTCCAATGGATATATAGTGCAGATATACGTAAATATAGGCGCACAAGATATATTCTCTTTAACACGGAATCCTTCCGATCAAAGTCAATTAATTCAATGGTAATCAACTACGAAGGCAGAATGATCAGGTGCCTTTATATCATGACTATTAATGTTAAATTGAATGGGGATTTGTCTTAATGAGTGCCTAAAAGGTCCGCATCGTTGTAATAATCGTACACCTTCGCCTCCCTTTTATCAAAAAGGAAAATAATCAAAAAATAAAAATATAAAACCAACATATAGATTACTACTCCACCTCTAATATATTCTGTAAAACATTTATTCAAAGTTCTTTAAAAACTCTAAAGATTCCATTGAAAAACATGACAATAGCTGGCATAACAGTTGTATATATGAGATAAAAGCGTTGTTGTTATTTGATGTTTAAAAAAAAAAAAAGAACTCCGCTAGTTTATCATTTTTTTTGGAACTAATAATAATTTCGTGGAATTGTGTTCCTTTTGATGCCAGTAGGCTATTAGACACATGTCAATAGCAACTACCTACCACATGAATCATGATGATATAAAGTAGCGACATATATTAGTTGGTGGTTCATTGCAAATCAAGAAAAGCAAAGTTTGTGTATGAAGACAAGAAGGGAAAAAAAAATCTAGGAACATAAATAAAATGCAGATTGGAAAATGTAAAAGTTCAAAGAAAGAACTAAGTGGCAAACAGGTAGCTGCAACCAACCCACCAAAAGTCCCCGTTGACCCAACCACAGATCACCCAACCCACCCGACATCCTCAATGTACGTCTTAAACGTGGCACAACCAAGAAGCATTTGGTCCCACCCTTCACTTTTCTTTTCCCCCTCCCACAATGAAGGAACCTTTTTGATTCCTCGTGGTTCACATTATGTTTATCTACATCAGCATACGACATACCATACCAATATCTCAATTCTGAACTAAAACCGTAAAACCTCAGCAGCCCCAAAATTTAATAATAATTTAAATCAAATCAATCTAATAATATTAAGAAAATCGAAATTATCATCTTAAACCCCCTTTTTATATGAATGGCCTTCGACTTCTTTACAACTGGTAACGCATGAGATTTGCATTACGCAATACCGCAACGACAATACTATTATACTAACGATATTCCGTTTTAAATAATAAATAATAATTTAATTTATTATAAGTAAATATTTTGTATTTGTTATAAAAAAATCTAATAAAAAAAAAACTTAGGTGCTTTTTCAATGACATATATCGAGGAAGATTTGCGAAAGGCGCTACAAATACTACTGTGTAGGGAATGGACCACTAGCAATTGGAAACGTGTCAACCCAAGTTAAAAAATAATCTATGAAATTAAATATTTTTACTGTTGTATTAATATTTTAACAATAATTCTGATATCCGATCGAAAAACACAAAAATGAATTCCATAGAAACGGGAAGAGACTCTCTCTCGCATTTTCGCTCCCTGTTCTCTTTATGGAGCCAACCGTTAATACATACATTGATTTCTCCAAGACTTTAATCATGAAATTTCTAAAGAGTCAAACGAAATGGTTTTTTTTTTTTTTTTCTAAAAAAAAATGAAAAATGGTGTAAAGGAAGGATTAAGCACATTGAATTCTGAAATTACGACTGAAGTATATTACCTGTGAGCCACCATGGCCATCATAGACACCGAAGAAATGGATAGGCGAGATTTCAGCTGAGGTTGTAGAACCAAGAGCCGTACAACCTCCCACGTGATGGCACGTGCGGGACATGAACCCCGGTATAACGGCGATAGCGTCTTCCATCTCTCTCCGTCTCCCAATCACCGAAGTGAACCCCCACGTCACTTCCTTATTATGTCTCCCAACGCACTTATTCCTCGCCGTTACCGCCACCGTCAACTCCTCGCAAGAAGGCGAAGGTTCCAGTAGCCTCGGAACCACAGCCTCCGCCGTTAAAATATCACCAGAACTCCCGCTCGCTCCGGAGATATCCCCGGAACTCGTCGTGCTTCTAGAATCCTCCGCGCTGAGTATTGAGGATAGGCTTGAGCTGGTCGAAGTCAGGTCCAGTTCGGGGATTGAGTCGACTCGGTGGAATCTCCGTTCCTCTTCTGCTTCCCGTAGAGGTTCCATGTGAGTGACAGAGAAAAGAATGAAGAAAGAGAATGAGATAAAAAGAAGAGGGAAGACAGAGAAATAGGACACGTGTGAAGAAAATTGAGTCGTTACACACGCATACGAGAGAGAAAATAAAAAATAAAAAAACAATTTAGAGAAAATTATATTTAATGTGTTGACATAAATACATTTACCTATTCAATGCAATCGTTTAGTTGAATTTAATGATAATCATTCAGCAATCACTTAATAAAAATTTAATAAAATTATGAATAAAAACTAAAATAAATATAATTGTA